>JAQZBX010006530.1:0-46319 GCA_029593785.1 Cabassous unicinctus | reverse complement strand
CTCCCTCCCTCTCAGCTGGGGTGATGCTCACACATGTTCCACACTGTCTCCCAGGGCTCCCCAGCAGGGCGGGGCCCCAGCTGCCCACAGCCATAACTGGCTTGATCACTAACCCTATTTGCCTTCTTTCCCCCGTGTCATTTCCCCGTTCCCCACCAGCGCTTCCGGGAAGTACCTTCCAAACAATCCACTTGCACTTGAACCCTTGTCTCAGGGTCTGCTTCAACCCAACCTAAGACGGCGAGCATGTGTGTGACTGTGAGAGTGCATGTGGCTCTGCAGGTGTGTCTGTGTCTGGGAGAACACACTTTCTGCGTGATCTGAACATGTGTGTGAGTGTGTGTGCGTCGTCCAGTGTCACGTGTGACACAATGTGTCATTCTGAATGCCTGGTGGAGGCACCTACAAAAGGATGTCGTGTGGATGGATTGTGCCCGAGTGTGAGGATGGTGGGAACAAGTGGATGTGGGTGCTGCTGAGTGTGAATGGAAGCGGCTCTGGCTTGGAGGGAGCGTCTGAGTGTTTCAGCACATGGGCCCCTGCCTGCGGGGTCGGCTCCGTGTCCAGTCTGCTCAGGAAGGCCGAGGCCAGCAGAGCCTTCTTGCTCCATCAAGCCCTGCAGGCTCGGCCCATTGGAGCTCCTGGGGAGCTGCTCCGAGCCCACGGGGCAGTGCCTCTCCTCCTGAGAAGCAGAGGGGGAGGACACCCCCTGAGATGCCCCGGGGACAGGAGAGGGACCCCCAGGGAGGCTGGCCAACAGCAGCCTTTGAACCCACCTCCTGTTGGGACTCGCCCAGCCAGGGACCCTGACATCTGGCTTCCAGGCCTGGACGTAGCTCTGACTCACTGGGTGACCTTGGACAAGTCACATAACCTCTGTGGGCCTGAGTTTTTTCTTGGGAAAATTGCAAGAAAAATACTTGTTTTTCTTCCCCTTTGTTCTCTGACTTTGTAGTGGAAAAAGAAATGATGGGTTGTCCTGACAACTCTTTGTTATTATGCAAACGATCAGGGCCTATAAATGGTGCAGAACAGATGATTTCTCCAAAGCTCTCTGATCTGCTTTGAGACCAAACACATATGCTCAGGTACACACACGAAGGCATCCGAGCACACAACCACGGACACACGCAGGTGTGCTTGTGCATACCAGTCTGCCTTCTTCTTTCTTCCCTCCAATTTGTCAATTCAGTTAGACTTTCAGATAACTGAGACCCAAGAAGACCATATTGGAGGTGGGTTTATGGAGGCTGCATGTTGGTGGGTCATGATTTTCCATCCCCACATGGAGTAACAGGATTGGCTGCCTCTGGCTGCCACGGCATTAGCCGTGGAGGTGTCTGGTGGTGGTGATAATAGGGTAATGGGAGCCATAGTTTTGTGGTTTCAAGAATCAGCTCATTTCTAAAGTCCTAATTGCAGTTTTTCAGACATTATTAATGTCTTCTCCCAGCCTACCTCTCCCAATGGAAGAAGGCTGCCCACAACTTTAGCGCTAAGGTCAAGAAGGCACCAAGGGATGAGTTCACTTTGCCGCCGTTGGCATGGGGAGACGGCAATGCTGCCCACCGCCCCTCCTCTCCCAGCTTCTCCCATCATACACATGCACCACTGTCCCAAGCCCTGGACGTCAGCCTTATAGGACCCAGGGTCTGTCCTGTGTCTGAGACTGAGCTGGGGACAGAAAGGGCACAGAAGAGGCCAGGAATGGGAAATGGCTGGAAGCAGAGTGGGGCTCCCGAGTGAGCAGTTTGCCCCTCTCTGGGGCGACCGTGCAGTTGACAGTTCCTGGGGCCAGGCCAGAAGAGCAGCTGTGGCTGGTGGCCCCTGACCTGGCCCCGGGCGGGCCTGGCACACTCCGGGCTTCCTCTCCGGTGGCCAGCCCATTCCACGCAGGCCATTCTTGGCAGGACAGCTGATGACCAGGCCCCTGCAGAGTGAGAGGGCGCAGCGACGAGGCATCCAGCTGCCCTCCGTCTCCCTCTGCCGTCAATCCGCAGCCACCACGGTCCCACACCTGTCCCCTGGCGAGGCCGGGGGCTGGGCTGGCAGCAGCCTTCTCTCTCCCTTAGCTTCCCCTAAACCAGTAAGAGAGTTTCTCCAGGGCCCCTTCCATTAAGCACCCTTCTTGTCCCATCTCCCTCCCTATTGCGTCTTGACTTGGGCTTGACATTGGGAGCAGAGGGATTGCTCCTGCCACAGAGAGGGCCCATTAAACACTCTCTGTCTGGAATAGCTAAGTAAGCAAAGTCACTTTTATTGCTCTCACATATCTGTATTGGTGTGACTCACTACCAACAGCCTTGTGCTGTCCCTGGAACTCCCCTTTAATGAAGAGATGAGAGACCTGGAGACAAGTGTAGGTAGGCAGCTGGGAAATGAGAATTTATTCTTCTTAGTACCTTTCATATATCAGTTCATTTACTCCTCACAACCCTATGGGGTAGGTATTATTATTTTATACCATTTCATGGGTGAAGAAAATGAACACAGAGAAGTTAAGTGACTTGCCTGAAGTCACACAGCCAGGAAGTGGCAGAGGTGGGTTTAGATACCAGCGGGCTGGCTCCACAGCCCTTGCTCTTCAGCACTTATGCAAGCTGCCTCTGGACTCTTAGGTGGTTCAATGGCCCCACTGCCATTCTGTTTAATCCTCATTTGGCCTCACAAAAGACTTTCTTCCCGAATAGTACCAGAGCCCATGCCAGCCCAGATCCATGTCCCAACTCTTTTGCAAAGGACCTAAATGAGTGGATCTTGTTAGGCCCTTGTTCTCCAGCCCCCTGCTGCTGCCCCCTGCTCCTCACACCCCCTAGCACACCCTCTCCCCGGCTTTGCCCCGTCTCTATGCCCCCTGGCCCTGCCATTCCTCCTCTGGCACCGTGGCAACGCGGCCAGCCTGGCTCTGTGGAAATCATGACTGCATCCTCCTTGTGGAAAGCTGCCCGCTGTGGCCTTCCACCACTCCTCTTCCTCCCCAAACAGCTGAGCCTGTGCAATGTGAGAGGGGAGGATACTTGCCAGAGGTTTCCAGAAAGCATCCAGAGGTCGCTCTGGACTGGCTCAAGTAGGTCAGGCCCTGACCACGGCTCCGAATAGCCACCGTTCTGTCCGGCCCTGGGTCTAGCCCTCAGCCCCGGGGTAGGCTAATTGCTGGGTGGGGCATGCGGAGGGCTGGGAGCTGGTTTGCAGCTGAAGGAGGCAACAGGGGAGCCAGGCATTTGACTCTCAGCAGCTGCCAAATGTCAAACGCCAAAGAGAAGGTGGAATGGAACACCCAGACTCTCCAGCCTAAAACTGGCCCCAACCCAGTCTGTATTCTCAACCCCCTCCCAGCAGCCAGCCTGCCCACCACTCCCCCCCAAGCAGCCAACCACTTACCTCCCATCCCAGGGAATACCCAGCCCACCCAGTACTCACAATGCACACCTGCCAGATAGCCCACCCACTCCCTACCCCCACCCCGCCCCACAAACACTCACTCATCTAAAACCTGGTATAGAGCTGATGGGAATGCAGAATGGTGCAACAGCTTTGGAAGACAGTTTGGCAGTTCTTACAAAGCCAAACCCAGGCTTACCATATGATCCAGCAATCGTGCTCCCAGATAGTCATCCAAATGAGTTGAAAACTTATGTCCACATGAAACCTTGCACATGACCATTTATAGCTGCTTTATATGTAACTGCCCCAAATTGGAAGCAACCAACATGTTTTCAATAGGTGAGTCGATAAGCAAACTGGTACATCCATACAATGGAATATTATCCAGTGATAAAAAGAAATTCGCTGTCAAGCCATGACAAACCACAGAGAAACCTTAAATGTACATTGCTAAGTGAAAGAAGCCAGTCTGAAAAGGCTCCAAACTTATGAGTCCAACTATATGACATTCTAGAAAAGGGAAAACTTTAGAAACAGTAAAAAGATCAGTGGTTGTCAGGGGCTCAGGGGGAAAGAGGGAGGAATAGGTGAAGCATAGGCCATTTTTAGGGCAGTACAACTATTCTGTAGCATACTGTAATGGTAGATAGAGGACATTATGCATTTGTCAAAATCCATGGAGCTGCACAACACAGAGAGTGAGTCCGTGTAAACTATGGCCTTGAGTTGATAATAATGTCTCATTACCAATTCATCAGTTCTAACAAATGGATCATACTAATGCAGGCTGTGAACGAGGTGGTCTGAAGCTGCATATACCCCAGAAAAACATGTTCCTAAATTTAATCCATTCCTGTGGGTGTGGACCATTGTAAGTAGGACTTTTGATGAGGTTACTTCAGTTAAGGTGGGGCCCAGTCCAATCAGGATGGCTCTTAATCCTGTTACTGGAGTCCTTTACAAAAGAATGAAATTCAGACAGACAGACAGAAAGCCAGAGGGAGCAAACAGCCAGATGTGCCTTGCCATGTGACAGAGGAGCCAAGAATTGCCGGGAGCCAGCTCCAGAACAGGTCTTCCAGAAGAAAGCATCGCCTCGATGACACCTTGATTTGGACTTTCTTTTAGCCGCAAAACCCTGAGCGAATCAATTCCCATTGTTTAACCCAACTCATTTCATGGAATTTGCTTGAAATTCCATGAAATGGAACAGTCAAGGGGACTAAAAGTTAATAATAGGGGCAACTGGGTCTGTGGTGGAGGGGTGAGGGGAGGCGGTATATGGGAACTCTGTACGTTCTGCTCAATTTTCAAACCCAAAACTGTTCTAAAAAAAATAAAGTCTATTAGTTTTAAAAAGTTAAAAACCCGATATATACACCTACCACCTGGTCTACTCCAAATCAACCCCCTACACAGGCAATCTCTAGCTTTCGCCACTCACCTGCCAGCAGGTCTGTTCATTCACAACACCCACCCCACCAGCCACTCCAGGCCCAGTCACCCCCTCCCCACCCAGGTTCACCTGCCCCTTAGGCTGCCCACCACAGCATTGCCAGGCCACGTTCCCTGTACCCCAGTGCTCGTAAACTCAAGCACTATCTCCAGACTGAACTCCATCCAGGCTCTAAGAAATGTGGATTTTCCAGCTCTTCCAGGACTGTTCAAAAATCATGTTAGAGGCTTCAGACTTGGACAGAGATATTTTCTCCACAGACCACAAAGGAGCAGAGAATGGGCGCTCGAGGAAACATGCTGATTTTCTCATCACAGTTCCAGTTCTATCTCTCTGAGAGAACATGAACGGCTTTCTACACTCTTTAACCCCTATTACTGCAAAATCTCCTTGAAAAGACAGCAAGTGTTATAACTTAGGAGCCAACTCTGAAGGAGTAGCCAGCCAATGAAGCTCAGACTGGTGGATAGAACTCTTCAATCTCCCTAACTGCCAGAGAGAGGGAGACAGCGTGGGGTAATTAAAGAGCACTGGACCAGGATGAGCAGGTGCGGCTTCTGGCCCAGCCTTACTGTCACCGGCACTGCCGTCCAAACAAAAAGGGTTAGGGTTAGGGCTAGAGTGAGAGCTAGGGTTAGGCTTAGGGTGAGGGCACTGGACTGTGTGGGTTCTGGGTTAGACCCAGCTGTGTCACTCACTCTGTGGACTCGGGCAAGTCACCTGGCTTCTCTGGGCCTCCACGGTAAAGCAAGGGAGTTAAGCCAGACAATCTCCAACTCCCCAGGCTCCAGCATCACTGCTGTCCTCAAGGGGACTGGGACACCCTGGCTGGGAGATGCAGAGGCCTCAGCGTGAACTCAGCCAGGGCCCTGGTCCCCTCTGGCCCTGGCGCCCCAGTTTCAACATGTGGCTCCCGCCCCATGGGTCGACCAAGCCGGCCTGAAACCTGGTGCCCCTGCCATCCTCTGGCTGGGCAGGAGGAGGAGAGGCAGGGGTCCTCTCCCAGGACCATCAGCCCAGGGGGGTTAAACAGTGTCTATGTAACGGGGCACTATCCACTGGCTGCTCGGGCTGTCTGGGGCACAGTACTGAGCAGGACCCTGAGCTCAGGGGGAAAGTGCCAGGGTCAGCTAGTGATGTCTGTCACAGGTACCAGAAGAGGGAAGGGGGGCACAAATGCCAGGAACTCGGACCCAGGGCTCATATCCCTATTGCAATCCTCAAGCCTAGGGTAAAGTGTCGTTGAAACAAGCCTTCCCTCAGTGGTGCTACAGGGAATTAGAGGGGCATGAGGAGTCTACTCCTGGGTCAGATGTCACATGGGAGACGCAGCAGGATGGGGGGGGGGCAGGGGGTTGTGATTAGGATCTTCCAAAAAAGGTGACTCTCAGACAGCAAGGATGCTGTGGAGTGCGGCCCCCTGTGGGTAACTTTTATACTTCTTGTTTTAGGTTCTCAAAGGGGTGCCGATGCAAAGAACCAGAAATGGGATTGTTTTTATAATTACGATTTATTTGGGGTAAAAGCTTACAGTTTCAAGGCCATGGAATGTCCAAACCGAGGCACCGTCAGAGATGCTTTCTCACCAAAGCCAGCTACTGTTGATCCTGGTGTGTTGTCATGTGGTGAAGCAAGACGGCTGCTATCTCTGCGGAGGTCTCAGCCTTCCCCTCTGGCTCATCGTCTTCTTTTTCTCTTGAGCTGCTGCTCTGTGGGCTCAGCCTTTTGGGGGCTTTGTGGCTAAGCAGTCTTCTCTCTCACATTGCAGAATCAAATATGCTGGCTCCCTTTATCCTCTATCTGTCTGAGTGTCCATTTATACCCAGGAAGGGGGCGGAGGCTGAACCTGAGTCACGCCCCATTGACACAGTCCTATCAAAAGCCCTAAAGCAATCTTATCAAGTAATCTAATCAAAAGCCCCTCAGCTGAATTTATGCAATCAAATGGTACCACACCCAGAAGAATGGATTAGTTTACAAACATAATCTTTCCCTTTTTGGGATTCATAAAATAATCTCAAACAGTCACACTTCTTAAAATTATCAAATTTCACCATCAAAATTGCCATTTCCATGAGGGCAGGGAGTCTTGACTTGTGTCTTCTGTTTCCTGGGTGTGTTATTCATCATTCATTCACTCCTTTCTCCCTTCTCCCTTCTATCATTCACTCCGTCTGTCCATCTGTCCGTCTATCCATCCATCCACCCATCCATCCCTTTATTCAGCAAACATTCACAGGGGTCCATCTCACCCCCACACACCCTCCACATCAGGTCAGGGAATCCCCATTAATCCTTCTCAGCTAGGCCAGGGAAGATCTCAAGCTGGTAAAATCTTGAGACAAGACTGAAGGAAGCACCCTGGTAAAGCCGGGGCCTATCACAGACCCACTGTGTGGCCTCGGGTAAGCCACTTCCCCTCTCTAGCCTCAGTTTCCTCGGACCCGCACGTGGCCAGTGGGCAGTGGCAATGAGAAAGGAGAAAGTGCCAAAGCAGAGGGCAAGTGAGAGCCTTCCTGGCTATGACCATGTGTGTCCTGCTTCCTGCCCAGACCCAAGGGAGGGCAGGGGAAGTCAGGCTGAGGCTGCCGGGGGGGAAATGGACCAGTCTCTAGTTGTTGCGGGACCAGGTTCAGGCCTCAGGGTTAAGCATGTGTCCCGGGGATTTGGGCTTGTCAGCACCACCTGTATCATTGCAATGGGGTCAGTCTATGTGTGAGTGAGTGTGTCAGTGCGAGTGTGTGAAGGTGCTTGTGTGGGGCTTTGTGTGTGTGTTTATGTGCACGTGTGTGTGTGTTTGTGTGCATGTGTATATATACTGCGTAGTATTCTCCAGGGATGTGCCAGGGGCTGGCTTCCCACCCTGTAGGCCTTTCCTTGGAAGGAAACATCTGCCCTGCTCTCCCTACTCCTCCCCACCACGTCCCCAATCCCACCGCAATCCACCTCCATTTTAGAAACCCCTTTAACGCAGTGACAAGAACTTGAATTCTAGACTGCCTGGGTTTGAGTCCCGGCTCTACCAATGACTAACCTTGTGGCGTCGGGCAAGCCTGTTTCCCCATTGGCAAACGGGCGCGGTTGAGTTAGCTGGGGCCTGATTGCACAGTGCAGTGTGTGTCAAGCACCTCACTCGTGCCTGCTGCATTCTTCCTGCCCTCTGGTTATGCTAAACAACGGGGCCTTCCACTCGGCCAGATGGGAAGGGTTAGGGGGAGGAAAGGCCCATTTCCCAAAAATATTGACTTTGACCCTGGACTCAAGCAGCTGGTGGGAGCTGGTGGCCTCTTTCTGGGGTTGTTTATGTAGTATTCCTTGTAAACACAAAGGACGAAAACAAACTGAAAAACATTTAAAAATAAATGAATGAACAAACAAGCGAGGAATCATTTGCGGATGGCACGGACAGGGCCTGAGGCAGACGGGGCAGCCACCGGACCTGACCCTCGGGAGTGAGTGCTTGCAGAGGGTTGGGGCCTGACCCCAAGACCCCCTCCAGCCACCCCACTTCTTGTCACAACTGCCTCCCCAGAGAGGCCTGAATCCTGAGATATGTCACCTGGTCAGGGTCACGAAGAAAGCTGGGGAGCCCTGCGGGGAATGGGCTCAGCTCTGCCCTACCTCTCCTTGTGACCTTGGGCAGGTCACTTCCCCTCTCTGGGCCTCAGTTTCTGGGGATCTCTAAGGCCCTTTCAATGTTAACCTTCTGTGGTTCCCTTCTAGGCCAAAGAACGGACAGGAGAGCACTGAGAAGAATAAAACTGGGGACCCCACTAAGAGAGGTTCATTAATGCAATGTTGGGAGGGAAGGATAGCCCGGCCCCTTAGCTGCTGGGAAGGTTTCTAAAAAATCCTTCTGTTTTAGTATTGTTTCAGCTAGATCCAGGCCAGGAGGCACCTTGAAATATTTGGGGGTGGTCTGTGCAATGAAGAGAATGGCTACCTGCCCCCTGCTCAGGGGCAGGTAGTGTGTTCCAGGACTGCTCCCCCCACCAACATACATACCCAGGAGAATGGCCCTCCCTTTCTCCAGGCTTCCTGGAGCCACTCTGTGGTTCCTGGTTCCTCTCCGACCCAGGGCTGGCCCCATCTTGCAAACCTGGTACCCACACCCTTGAAGTATAGGGCACGCTGACCTCTTCCCCAAGATACTCCCATAGCCTGGACTACCTGTGGCATTGGTGTTCAGAGCCATGGTTAGTGCAGGGGATGGAGGCTTTGAATTGTTATTTCCAGAGATGGAAATACAGATACACACCCTAGGGGTAAGGAGGCCTGGGGGTTTGACAAGATGGCAAAGGATGGGTAGTTAGGAGACCTGGGAGGCCTGTGTGTCCTTGGACAAGACTCACTCCCTACTTCTGGGTCTCAGCATTTTCACCTGTACTTTGTTCTTTTATATAAACACAATTATTGAGCATCTACCTTGCACCATGCACTGTGCCAGGTGCAACAGGTACAAACAAGATTTGACCTATGTCCTCAAGGAGAACACACTTTGATGTCGGATGTCCACTCCATTGGCTTGTGCTACCCCTTCCCACTCCTGTACTCATTGCAGACATCACTAATCAATCACAGTGCCCTTAAACACTGAGACCACACATAATGTCCAGATCTTGTTGAATCCAGCTCTCCAGTGTTTCTAATCAACTTGTACTAGGTGGGGGAATACCTCCTACTCTGCCTTCCTCACAGAGCCACCCAGAGACTAAAACAAGATTGCAGATGGGTGAGGAAATCATGCTCCAAAATCCAGTCCAAATGCAGAGTCTGTTTCCAAGTCATGAAAGCACATGGAGCTGTTGATAGTGCAGGAGGGAGCATCCTTCCTCAAATATCTTTGAAAATTAAACCAAAGACTCCCTGACCAGCTTGTGTGCAGGGACCATGTCTGTCCCCCAGTGTTCTGCACACTGCCTGGCACACACTGACACATCCTCTCACCTCCATGCAGCCGTGCAGTCACCTCCTGGAGAAGGAAGCCATGTCTCCCCACTCTTCCTTTCTAGAATGTCAGCCTAGGCCTGAGGTTGCCAGGGTGTCTGGACCTGAGACAGGCACCACCCTGAAGGCAGACCCCCAGTCCTTGGTACAGAGAACTGCAGCCAAACACCCCCTCTCATCCCTTGTCCGAGCATCTTCTTTCTTTCTTGGCCAAAGCTTCCTGGGGTCAAGTTGGCCTGAACAAGGTGGGACATGCCTGTTTGGAATCTTCTCCTTCTCCATTCCCCCAGCTAGATGATCGGGGAGTTAGGCTGGCCCTGGAAACCTGTGAGGTGTCTGGGGCCTGAGGCTGCTCCCAGAATGTGACACCACCTGTGCACGAATGGAGGGAGGCAGCTGGCTCGCCAGCCACCCTGGCTGGGTTCTCCAAAGCAGGCAGGTGAGGAGTGGGAAGGTGGGGTCCCCTGAGGGTAAGTGGGTTCTGGTTTGGTGGGGCCTCTGCTTTGTGCATTTGTGGACATGAATCTCACCCAGGAGTCTGGCCCTGCAGACTTTTCAACCCTCTCTCATCCTGTATCTGATGTGAATCTCACAAAGCTCTGGGATAAAGGCCAGGCAAGATGGTTATATCCCCCGGGGGATCCTGGCCCAGAGAGGTTTAGTGGCTCACCCCAGGTCACAGAGCCTTTCAGAACTGGCTCTACATCCATCATTTCTACCACCTTCAAGAAGTCTGGTGATGCTGTGGATCCAAGCTCCACAAAAGGCTGCCCATAGGATCAAGGGAGCACTTGGGGCAGGTGTCTGGGCCCCGGAGTCAGACTGCCAGAACCCCAATCTTGCTTGCCCCACCCTTGGGCACATAACTTGGCCTTCCTGAGATTTACTATTTTAGCTTGCTAATGGTTATCAATGCAATATGCCAGAAATGGGTTGGCTTTTACAATGGGAATTTTTTAGGTTAAAAGCTTACAGTTCTGAGGCTGTGAAAATGTCCAAATCAAGGCATCTTCAGAGATGCTGTCTCCCTGAAAGTTGGCTGCTGGCCGTCCTGGACTCATGCCACATGGCAGGGCACAATGGTGGCTCTGCTGGTCTCTGCCTTCTTCTCCATGCACACATTATCTCCCCTAGCTCAGCTGTGGTCGATCAAGCACATGGTGGTGTCAGCTTGTCTCTCCCCTCTCCCCTGGGCTTCGTTGCTAGTTCTGCTTCAGGCTGCTCCATCTGTGGCTTTTCTCTCTCCTGGGTTCATTGATTTCAACATCTGGAGGCTTCTTTCTATGACTGCTGCTTTTTTCCTGGGTATCTGCAGCTCTTTATTTCTCTGTTTACAAAGGACTCCAGTAAGAGGACTAAGACCCACTCCGGGCTAAGCCCTACTGGAGCAATCTAATTAAATGGCCCTTAACTCATCTAATTTAGTCAAAGGTTCACAATAGTTTCAATTTAAGAACATAATTTTCTGGGGTCCAAATAAAAGACTTAAAACAGCACACTTAGCTTCCCTCACTTGAAAAATGTGGAAAATATTACCCACTTCATGATGTTTTTAGAGAATTGTATAGACTAATTCATGCAAAGCACCTAGCCCAATGCCAGAAACAGACAAGGCCTCCATAAATGTCATTATGATGATGATTTCTTTTTTCTCCAGAGGCCTAAGCCAATAGCAACCAGGACCTGGGGCTCAGGCACTCAGTGTAGGTGGCCCAGGCTTTTGTCCTTCAGAATTTGAAATGAATACCCCCGTGGTGGATTCAAAGGCAGCATCTAGCCCTTGTGCACACAGTCGGTGGGGGAAACAATCCAGCTTTTGTGCTCCATTCTGTGGCTGCCATTCCCAGGCATCTGGTCACCCCAGGGAAACCTCACTTTCCAGAGGAGAAGCCTAGAGACTCAGAGAGATCAAGCAGCCCACCTAAGGATACACAGAAGATCTGGGTCTGAGAGACTACATGGATGGTATCTTGACCTGAGAATGCTGCTGCCTTAGCCCTGATCTTGTTGGGGAGCAGGGTCGAGGAGGAAAAACCATTCAGGTGAACTCATGGGCAGCCTTGGGTGGCAGCACCAGAAGCAGAAGTGGTCAGACACCCAGAGGACAAGCCCCTGTTCAGAGGCTTTTGTTTACAGATGCCCCGGCTGTTGAAGGGTCATTGGCTCTGATTGTCCTATTCAGGGTGGGGATGGGGAAGACAGAAAGGGTGACTCAAGGAAAGGTGGTAGCACTAAATAAGACAGAGCATTGGAGAGACTCCCCAGGCTGAAGAAGAAAATGGCGTTTGTGGAAGCCAAGGCTGTCAGGCCCAAGGGAAGTGGGGTCTTTGACGGGGAGACCTGGGGAGGCAGGAGGAGTAGACATTCGGAGCTGTGGCACTGGGAGCTGACACAAAGGATCCCTGTGTACAAATGGAGCAGCTGCCTTCAAATGGACCATAGAAGTTCGACAATGAGGCCACTCCCCAGATCCTTGGGACCCTGGACAGAGGGGGGGTCCCTTAAAACAAGTGCCTCATGCTTCTTCCTCCTCTCCTGGGATAATTTGAGGCCATCTCTGGAAACGATGCCTCTCCTTTGATGCCTAAGCCAGACTAGTGACCCAAAGGGTGGAACTTTCAGACAAATCAGGACGTGAGAGCGTCCAAGGAGATCAGGGGTGGGGAAGGTTAGGCTTACGGAGGGGAGGCAGTGGGACATAATGGAAAGAGAATGAAAATCGGTGAGATGCTCTGGCTTCAAGTCTGTTCTCATGTTACTCACGTGCTCCCTGTTCCTGGAAATATTGTAGGAGCAAGCAGGGATCGCTGACGCAGGGCTGGGCTTAAAATTTTTTAGACCAGTGACTCACTGAGAGAAAAGAGTTGAAACAGACATAACAGAGAAAGGACAGGAATCCACAATGTATAAGGACTATTTGCAAATCAATAAGTAAAAGAACAAATGACACAGTGGAAAAATGGGCAAGTCCTCTGAACAGGCAATACGCAAAAGAAAAAATACAGTCATGTGACAAGCAGAGATTGAGTTATGCCATCGATTGTATGCCACCAGCAGAACCCTACAGACTTCAGAGGAAGCCTCCAAGACTGTGGGGCAATAAATTCAAGTGTTTAAGCCACTTACTTTTTGGTAGTTTGTTATAACAGCCCTGGAAAACTAAGACACATTATAATTCAGAGTCAGGATTCCTTGGGCTTTAAGAAACCTATCATCTAACCTACTATAGCTTAAATGAAGAGTTTACATTTCTCAAGTTGAGAAGTTGAGTCAATGCTCAACAACACACCTCAGTGATTTTGTTGGCCTTTGTCTTTTGCTTGTTGCCTCATGGTCTCAAAATGGCTGCTGCAGCACCAGACATCACATTTGGATTCAAGGAATGAAGAAAGCGGAAGTGAAAGGTTTTTCTCTTCATGAAGCTTTGGCTTTTTCTTTGGTAAGTTAAGCCCTCCCCAGTAGACTTCCCCTTACATCTCATTAGCCAGAACATGTCACCTGCCAACCTTTCAGCCAATTCCTGGTTAAGAAAAATGAGATTTTCAAGAATCATTTAAAGAAATTTATTCCCATGGGGCTGGGAAAAATCTATTCCTTATGTCAAGAGATTTCTGCTTACTGCTTGAAATATCAGGTTCCACTAGAAGGGAAGAAGGGGGAGCCTCTGGTTGTTGGGTGGGCAATAAGGAGTATCTGCTGCAGGTACAATTTATTTGGAAAAGAAAACACGCTACACAACGTTACCTATTTTTGTACCAAATGGGGCAGGGGGGATGGGAGTGGGGAATGGGCTTGAGTGTGGCACTCAAAGAGGACTTTGGTTTTTTCTGCGACACTTATTTTTAAAAGGCAGCCTGTATTCATGTATTGCTTGTGTAATGGAAATTCAGTTTAAAAAATCCTATCAGCAGCCAGTTTCCATATTCTCAACCTCAGTCCAACCCCAGCCACACCCAGATTGGCAGAAGCCAAGGCGGTCGCCTGGCCGGTACTCCAAAAAGTTCAACTTGGAGCCACTGGGAGAGGAGGAAGGAAATTGGCGTGTGACTCTTACTACAAGAAAGACAAGTTGGGAGCAGCTTACTTAGTGCTCTGCAGCCCTTTCAGCGGGGCTGTCTTTGATAGACAGAAAGTCAACCTGTCGGTATTTCCTTGCAAATTCTCAGGGCCTCCCTCAGGAGCTCTCCCTGGGTCTTCAAACAGAAACTGCAATCTCTGATTAAAAGACCTGTCAAATTCAGACAGATGCAGCTGGTGTCCTTAAAACCACTTACAAGGCGCTCTGGGGCCCACTGGGCAGCTGGGATGGACGGGATGCTGGCTTCACAGGCCCGGCGGAGGAGCAGGGGGCTGGAGGGAACTCGGCGTCACTGTGTCCACCCGGAACGTCACAGGTTTGTGCCAGGCAGAGTGCACTCACCGTCACGATCATCCTTATACTTTCAACTATCCCCATTTCACAGGTGAAGAAATGGGCTAGGGAAGGAAACTGCACAAATTTACACAATACAAAGCGTCCCGGTCTAGCCTCTGACCCCCTGTGAAGAGCCTCTGCGGTAGCGCTGGAAAGGCAAATGAGAGAAGACCCAGTGGGAGGAGCAGGGAGCAAAGAGGGGGCATTCTGAGTATGGGCCCCCCAACACTCACCTCCTTTCTGGTTCCTCTAAGTGTCCGGTAGTGCCTAACAGATATCCCAAGCCAAAAGCCCCGCAATAAAACAGATTTAGCATCTAAGAAAGTCCTTGGAGATCATCTAGTCCAGTGTGTTTTTTAAGCTGTTAGTGGATGGATAAAAACCAGCTTCTGGAAAATGAAATGAATCAAATAGAAAAGATCAGAGGTGACAAGAGTGAATACCGTTTTGTGAAATTTCTCTCTGTGTGTTTGCACTGAGTCAGTGGGAAAGGTATCCCTTACCGTGGGTTGTAGCTCAAAAGAATGAATCGAAGGTCGCCAGGGTGGTCTCCATGCTTCATTTGCCAGGTGAGAAGACTGGGGTCCAGGAGACGGTGTGACTGCCCAGGGTCATATCTTGAACTGGGGGTGGTCAGAGGCTGGGGGCTCCCTGGCTACTAGGCTCCAGGTCTCACGGGCCCTACTACCGGTGCAAGGGTTACAGGAGGCTCTTCCTGCCCATTCCCCCATTCGGGCTGCCTGTTTACCCAGCCCTGCTCCTCTGCGGACCCTGCTCTTTTGCTGCCCCTGGTAGACACTCTGCTACTGGAAATTCCCAGCTGTGGCCACCCCATTTCTCTCCAAGTCCCACAGCAACCTCCCACTGGCGTGCCCTGAGGCAATACTCTTTTCTTTCCGTGGGTTTGGAAGCAGTCTTCTCTGAGTGACTGGGGTGGTGTGTGTGTGTGGGGGTGTCTGGCGCTGGCCGGTGAAGCCCTTGGAGGGCGGGGACCACGCCTCATGCTTCCACTGGGGGACCATCTCCCTAGCTGGCTCTCCCCATGTGACATGTCAGGACCTAGAAACCTGAGTCCTATCGCTGTTGTGCCTCCACCTTGTTCCGTGATATTGGGCAAGTTGCAAGAACTCTGAGCCTCAGTTTCCCCTTATCCATAAAACAAGTTCCTAACCCGAGGCCAGCACCCTTCTTTGGATTGCTGCAAGGATCCAATACAATCAGCTTTGGTGCCCGGGCTCACTGTCTTGTACAGCAGTCGTTTTCACCTGACCAGCATCCATTCCTCTCACCCCTCTCCCTTTCTGCTGATAGCCCCAACTGTCCTTTGAGGGACCATCTCTCTCATAGGCAGTCCCTGGGGTGGGTGTGGCTGACACCCTCCCTCACCCCTGAGTCTCACACTTGACCCAAGCCTGGCCAATCCTCGTGGCCACAGGGATCTTTCTGGAATGAGTACATGAAATAAATCAGGTCAAAAGACCGAGCCCCAGGAGCGTTGCCAGCACTACTGCTGGGTTGCCGAGCCGGTAGAGGAGCCTGAGTCACAGAGAGCCACTTAAGAAGAGCCAAGATGCAGAAGAAGAGGTCCAGGAGAGTGAGAGGCTTCTTGTTGACATTGCCTGGACCCAGATATACCTAAAGCAAGCTCTACTCCAGGCTTTCCAGCCTCTTAGAGCCACAGAATTCTCCATACAGTTTACAGCCAGCTTGACTTGAGTTTCTTTCATTGGCAGCTGAGAACCCTGACTCATTCAGTGGCCAAAACATGTAAAGTGTTTTAAGGACAGAGAGAGTGTGTGTGTTTTCTCCCTCTGGGGCCTCTTAGCCTCCCTCTCCACCCCCTCCCACCCGCCTCCCTGCCCTTCCCGGAAGTCACCCTCCTGGCTCAGGCCTCCTTAGGTCCTCTGTATTCACTAGCTGGGGCAGGGGCTGCCTCATCTCTCTGTGAATCCATCTTGGACATGAAGGAAGAAGGTTCTCAGTTGGCCCTATTTTCATTGGATTGGAGCGACGTTGATTTCCTCAGTGTAGGGCTCCGACCCACTGATCTCCACCCCCTCCTGCCGCAGTCACCCCACTCCTCCTCCTCCGGGAAGCCCTCAGGGCCTGCGGTCTACTTTGAGCTCCTCAACCACAATTTGTCTACACTCAAGAAGCCCAAGTCTGTGTCCTGCTCCAGTTCTGCTCCTCCCTCTCCTTTTCCCCCTCCTCCCTATTTGGGGTCTTGCTTCCTGCCTGGCCCCATCTCCGCAGCCTCAGTTCTGGCTTTTGCAGGCCTGTCGGTGCCTTCCATGTAGCATTTCCTCCCCGGTGCAGGTAGCAAGGGCTGGGCCGCGTGCCCCACACTGGCTGCTGGGGTGCCTACACTCACCCCTCCTGGGAGGTGGCAGCAATCAGTCATCAGATGTCATGGCTGCTCACACTGAATTTAACCTACTGACCCAATGTGGACTGTGCTACAGCTTGGTGGGGGATGAGGATCTTCGAAACTTTTTCTTCCTTGGGGCAGGACAAGTTCCTCTCAGGGTGCAGCGGAAAGTCGGGACTTCAAGGCCAGTCCCTATGTGGGCATGAGCTATCTGTGGGCAACATCAGCCAGAGATAGGAAGAGGGTTGCCAGATAAAATACAGGATGCCTGGTTAAAGTGGAATTTCAGATAAACAACAAATTATTTTATAGCATACGTATATCCCAACTATTGCATGGGGATATGGTTACACTGAAAATTATTTGTTTTTTCCCAAAATTCAAAGTTAGCTTTTGTTTTTGCTAAATCTGGCAACCCTAGTCACGTGGCTAAAACTGGTGAGATCACAGTGGGACATAGAAGGAGGACTTCTCAGCCCCAAACCCTAGAACAGGTGTCTGTGGAGTTTCTACACCTGGAAAAGTTCAAAAAGAGAAGAGAAAGATTGTAGCTCTGGAAAATAGATCATTGTCTATTTGGAGGTGGATGGGCTTCCAGTGCTCTCCCAGCTCCAGGTTTATAACTCCAAGGCTCTCATGGGTCTGTGTTTTGGGGATCTGGTTATATTTAATGCACCGTGAATGCTGATCTCCTCCCCAGACCGTTATTTTCCTCAGAGGTTAGGCTCAGGATTTCATGGTTGTCTGGTAGAACTACGTGAGGCCACCGGAATCGGCCCTAAATGCCAAAGGGCAGCAAAGAATGAACGGGGCAGAAAGGAGATTGCAACAGACGTCAGCAGGGCAATCACTTGGAGGGGAAAAGCTTCAAAATTAGTTTCTGCATACTGAATCCTGATGTTTCATCGCCTTTAATTGTTAAATTGATGATGCATTCCTCTGGAAAGGAAAATTTGATTCCAGGATGTAATGAAATGACATTTAGAAAATTTCAGAAAAGCTAAATTCTATATTTAAGGGAAAAATAATGGTAATATACAAAATAACTTGCCAAGCATAAATGCAAAGTGATTGCAAATGTATTTTTGCGTTTGGCGCATAGTTTCAAAACACCCCGCGACAGCGTAATTGAGCAGAACGCCGTAAGCCTCTTTCCTCGATTTCCTATCATAGCAGACAACGCTGTGGTTTTCTGGCTGCGTGGGTTGTGCTCCCAGGCCCGCTGGTAGCTGCTGACTTCGTAAGTGTGATCCAGAGCTCTCTGCAGTACGCGGCCTCCTAGGCAAAGACCCGTGGAGGTGCTGACTCAGTAGCTCCAAAGGCAGTACAGGTGAATGAACTGGGGAGAGGCTAAAGACAAGGGATGCGAACAGAATACATGGGTGCAGGAACGAATGAGGGAGAAGGTGCCCGCAGAATATTCTAGAATATATGTCTCTAGGTTTTGTACTTAGAACCAGTGAATGCAACAAAAGTGCATATCTGTTCATTGAGTTTCCACATTTGGGGGTACATCTGTAAACAGGAAGACACGCAAAGGAAACTGTAGCCCAAAGGGGATGCCTCGGAAAATGAATTTGCAGCACGGAGCAGACGGATGTTGCATGGCCCGGCTCCTTCAGGAAAAGGGAACTCCTCCAGGACTTATTATAATATAGGGAAAGTCTGCGTTATAGAGGCAGACCAGCTCAGGAGTGAGAGGTGGAGGGGGAGGGAGTGAAGATAGGCAGCTCTGGCTGCGTTTTCTCTCATGTTGGGAAGTTTGCGGCACTCTGTGTTTCTCGGTTCCTCTCTTGCCCCACCTTACCCACTCCGTCATCCTCAATTTCCCCCAGCTTCTCCCCTTCACTCTGCTGTTTCCACCAGGCCAAGGTGGGGGTGTATCCTGCGTGTGGTGGGTGCAATAGGGGTGGGTTTGTGGCTTATTAGGATGGAAATTGTTTTTCCCAGTTTGGAATGCTGGCTTGTGTGGGGGTTTCTAAGATTTTTCCAGACACAATGTACTGCAGAGAGCTCTGGGGTCTCTACCTACTGCACGAGGAGGGTTTTTAGATGGGGATTTGGAGGAGGTTTTTAGGCCTTTCTTCTCCCTACAGAGAAGGTCAATGAGCACATGATGCCCTCAACAGAGGGAGGCAGAGGGATCTGGCTTTGGCCAAACCCAGGGCTGAGCATACGGGTGACTAATGAATAGGATTCAGAGGATTTCTGGAAGGGAGGGAGAGGGGGATTCTGGGAGTCTGAAAGGCTTCTGGAGAAAGGAGTCAGATTCTGGATGAGAAGGAGGAGGTGGGATTGTTTCAAAGAGCAGGAGTGAGAAAGTGGCTCCAGGGGAGAGAGGCCAGGGGAGGATGGGGGCTAAGATTTGAGTAGCAAGGAGGCTCTGAGGAGGGCAGTGCCATGGGAGGGGCAGGAGGGAAGCCTGGGGATGGATCATGTTTAAAGGAAGACACGGGACCTTCCTCTGGCCCAGGGTATAATACTTCTGAAATCAAGTGAGGTGGGCTTAGCACAATCCCCAGGCCATGTGGTTTAAACCCAGCAATTCCTTCCTCCCTCCCTTCCTTCCTTCCTTCCTTCTTTCCTCCTTTCCTTCCTTCCATCCACTCATCAAACATTTATTGAGCACCTACTGTGTGCCAGGACCTGTGCTTCCTGCCGTCAGGTAGCTCCCAAGCTGATGGAGGAGCCCAGCTTGCATAAAAAGTCCCCACACTACAAAAAAAGTATGGTTGGGACAAACCAGTCACGGGACATGGGCAGGTGAGAGAACCAGGTGGGCCCCCCATCAGCCAGCTGTGTTGGGGCCCTTAGAGGCTGGAGTTCATCAGACTGTGGACTCCTCCCAGGCTCAGGTGAGCCGGCCTGGACTCTCTCTGCTCTGTGGCCCACCCCACAATTGGTGGGTCTTCTCACCACTCGAGGATCTCTGCCCCATCCTAGGCACTGGGGCTCTTTGCCCCTGACTCCACAGGACTCCCCACCCCAGCCTACTTTTCATCCATTGTAGCCTGGGCCTCCTTTTTATTGATTCTCCCTCTCTGGCTCTTTCTGGTTCACTGATCTAACCTGAAGCTAATCTGAAACAGTCACTCCACTGAATGCTAATGGTGGGTTTGGTGGTATGTACCCCAGAAAATCATGTTCTCAAAGCTAATCCATTCCTGTGAGTGTAAATTTATTGTAAGTAGGACCTTTTGATGAGGTTACTTCAATTAAGACATGGCCCAGGGTGGGTCTTAATCCTCTACTGGAGTCCTTTATAAATGAATGAATACACACACACACACACACACAGAAAGCCATGGAAGCAAGAAGCTGAAAGCAATGAGAACCGGAGGAGAAGGGAGAGACCAGTAGATGCCATCATGCGCCTTGCCATGGGACAGACCAGTTGCCAGCAGCTGGTCTTTGGGAAGAAAGCATCACCTGATGATACCTTGTTTTGGACATGTTTTTCAGCCTCAAAACAGTAAGCTTGTAAGCTAATAAATTCCCACTGTAAAGCCAATCCATTTTATGGTATCTGCTTTGAGCAACTTAGTAAACTAAAATAGTGTGTGAAGGCTTCGTGTCTGACATTCTAAATATTATACAGCTAAAGTGAAAAAGCCTGGATTTGAACATACTTCTTTTGACTCCAACTTCAATGCCTTTTTTTTTTTTTTTTAAAGATTTATTTATTTATTTATTTATCCCCCCCTTGCTGCTTGTGTTTGCTGTGTCCATTTGCTGTGTGTTTTTTCTGTGTCTGCATATCTCCCCCTTGCTGTGAGGTCCCGCTGCATCAGCCCACCGTGCCGCGTGGGCCGGCCTGCCCTCACAAGGAGGCCCCAGGAAGCGAACCTGGGTCCTCCCATATGGTAAACGGGAGCTCTATCCATTGAGCCACACCCGCTTCCCACAATGCCTTTTCTGATACATGACACAGGTGGTCTCTCAGAAAAGAGGGGAAAGGATGGTGTTCTCCCTAAGTAGTGTGGGGATAATTGGGCATCCATGGGTGGGGGAAGGGAATGAAATGTAATCCCTACCTTACATCATACACAAAACTGAAATCCAAGTGGATTAAATTCCTAAATGTCAAAAATAAAACCTTAAATTTTAAAATGAAAATGTCAATAAATATCTTTCAGCTCTTGGGTAGGAGGGAAGAATTTCTTCAACAAGATCCCCAAATCCTGATTTAAAAACATAAGATAAAGTCAACACATTAAATCTAAGAATTTCTGTTAATCAAAGGACTGAACAACTGCATGTTCATATGCAAAGTAATGAAGTTGCACCTTACCTCACACCATTTACAAAAACTAACACAAAAAAGATCAAAGTCTTAAATTTAAGAGCTAAAACTATAAAAGTCTTAGAAGAATATATAGGCATAAATCTTGATGATGTTGGATTAGGCAATGGCTCCTTAGAGATGACTCAAAAGCCTCAAGCAACAAAAGAAAAAATAGATAAATTAGAACTATTCAAAATAAAAAATGTTTATGCTTCAAAGGATACCAACAAGAAAGTGAAAAGGCAACCCACAATATAGGAGAAATTATTAGCAAAACATATATATCAGAGAAGGATCTAGTATCCAGAATATATAAAGCATTCTTATAACTTAATAAGACAAATAACCCTATTTAAAAAGGGGCAAAGGATCTGAATAAGTATTAACACCAAAGAAGATATACAAATGCCCAACTAGCATATGAAAAGATGCTCAATATCATTAGCCATCAAGAAAATGCACATCAAAACCACAATGAGGGAAGTCGATGTTGCTCAAACAGTTGGGTGTCTGCCTACCACATGGGAGGTCCCAGTTCTGTTCCTAAAGAAGACGAGCAAGACAGCGAGCCAACACGACGGGCTGGTGTGGCAAACTGACGCAACAAGATTAAGCAACAAGATGATGCAACGAGGAGACACAATGAGGAAACACAATAAGAGACACAACAATCAGGGAGCAGAGGTGGCTCAAGTGACTGGGTGCCACCGTCCCACATGGGAGGTCACGGGTTCGGTTCGCAGTGCCTCCTTAAAAGAAGACAAGCAGACACAGAGAGCACACAACAAACAGACACAGAGAGCAGACAGTGAGTGCAAACAATGGCGGGGGGGTAATAAATAAATAAAATAAATCTTAAAAAAAAAACACTCAATGAGATACTTCTTCACACCCACTAGAAGGCTATAATAAAAAAAGACAGATAATAGCAAGTGATGACCAGATTGTGAAGAAATTGGAACCCTTATACATTGCTGACGGGAATGTAAGATAGTGCATCCACTAAGGAAAACAGTCTGTCAGCTCCTCCAAGGGTTGAGCAGATGGCTTAAAATTCTACTCCTAGGTATATGCCCAAGAGAAATGAAGCACATGTCCCCATAAAAACCTGTACATGAATATTCACAGCAGCATTATTCATAATAGCCCCAAAGTGGAAACAACCTAACTGTCTATCAACTGAGGAAAACGGGTAAATAATAATGTGGTATACCATGCAATGAAATATTATTTGGCCATTAGAAGGAACAAAATATTGACACATGCGACAACTTGGAAGAATCTTGAAAACATTATGCAAAGTGAAAGAAGTCAGTCACAAAAACACATATTGTATGAAATGTCCTGAAAAGGCAAATCTGTGGAGACAGAAAGTAGGTCAGTGATTGCCTAGGGCTGGGAGGCTTGGGAGAAAATGGGAAGTTACTTCTCATGGGCAGGGGGTTTCTCTTTGGAGTGATGAAAATGTTTTCAAACTGACTGGTGATGGTCGCCCAACTCTGTAAATGTACTAAAATCATTGAACTGTGCGTTTTAAATGGGTGAATTGCATGGTATGTC
Organism: Cabassous unicinctus; assembly: GCA_029593785.1. Taxonomy (NCBI): domain Eukaryota; kingdom Metazoa; phylum Chordata; class Mammalia; order Cingulata; family Chlamyphoridae; genus Cabassous; species Cabassous unicinctus. The sequence goes on along the minus strand of JAQZBX010006530.1, from coordinate 23,905 downwards.
AATTATATCTAAATAAAGCTGTTATTTGTTTTTACAACAACTAAAGAAAATAAAGAGACAAACCAAATGAGGGGACTCTTTCTTGTTGGAGAAAACACCAGGCCCCATGACAACCCCGTGGGGACACAGTTTTGAGCAGAGAGCTTTAGAGGACTTCTAAACCCCACCATTGGGTGCCACCCAGACCATTCCTTTTGGGGTATTGACAAGCTGCACCATGTTGGAAAAGTCTAGGCTTCCCAGGGACGACCAGTACTTTGACCGCACTTGACCTTCCTAGCTAAAAAAGAGTCATTTCTAGGGAGAAGGGAAGACCTTGGTCAATTGGCACAGAATGGGCCACCTCAAGTAGGGGTGAAATTTCAGCCCAAGAAGGCATTCCACCGTGGGCTGATTGACGTCAATGGCTTCTCAGGGTTGGATTAGCTGATTCTCAGGTTCCTCCTTCTGAGCTTGGGTCCTAGGAATACAATTGCCTGTTTCTCTGAGACATGGCTTGCTGACACTGAGGAGATTCTGTTTCCAGACTCCCTACCGTCGCCCATCCCCAGTTCCATCTCACCCAGAGGGAGAAGAGCCAAGCAATATGTTGGGGCTTGGAAGTCAGAGGTGGGATGGCAAGGGAGAGTGAATCCCTTACCAGGCTTTTCCATGTCTGGAAACAGGTGAAACTTGTGTCTGGAAGCAGACAGTCTTGGGAGTGTTTCTGGTTAAGTCAGCCTTGCAAACACGCCGAACAGGCTAGCAGCCAGAGATCAGGGCACCAGCTCACCTAGCCCAAGGGCCTGGGAAAGTAAAGACGGGCCTTCTTTCCCCAGAAGGGAAAGGTTGGGGAAAAGGTATTGCTGTTCCCTGTAAGCCATGATGCTTTTCCCTGCCCCTCTGGTCCCACATCAAATTCTGCCCCTAACAGGAAATCTTCTCAGCCACTCCAGCCCATTCCACTCCAGCCCATTCCACTCCAGCCCTGAATTCCTGGGTTATAAATGGGGATAACAAATCTATTTCCAACTGCTGTCTTGAGCTGTCAATGAAATCATCTATAAATGCTCATATAGACCCAGCACCCAGTAGGTGTAATGTTTTTCTTCCTCTTTCCATACCTGAGCCAGGATCAAGCCCCTCAGGACTGGGAGAAGGACAGGGTGGTGGTGAAGGGTTGTGTCCTTTGAGCCACACTGCCTGTATTGAAATTCCCATTCCATCACTTGCTTGGTGAACTTGGACAAGTTCATTTAAATGCTCTGTGCCTCAGCTTCCTCACCTATAAAAATGGTGTCTATCCTTGGAGTTTGTATGGTCCTTTGAAATAGTACTTGTAGAGCACTTAGTACAATGCCTGGCACATAGCATGTGCTCGATAAAAGTTAGCTATGATCTGTCTTGGTATCCCACCCTGTACGTCACACATAGTAGGTCCTCTATAGCCCCAGTTTCTCCCTCTATAAAACTAGGATAGTCGTATCTGTCTTTCCTCCCTTTACCGGGTCTTGTGCAGCTCAAATAAGGTAATGGGTGAGAAAGTCCTTCAAAAAGTTACACACGCTCTGCAAACACAGGAGCTACTCTTCCAACTTTATCAGTGAGCCCTGGCTTCTCCTCCACCAGATACAGGCCCTCCTCTAGAGAATCTGAAAGCTCCTTCTGTAACCACGAGTGAAGATGCCATCTCTGTCTTTATGGTGCCAGCCCAGGGCCATTGCATTGCATTTTCATTTAGTCGCCACAACAGCGTATGACACAGGTATAAGTAGGACCCCCATTTGGCAGATGAGAACAGCGAGGCTCAGGATAGCTGAATGTAGGCCATGCTGATGTCAAATTGCAACTCCTGGGCTGGGCTGGCAACTTGGGCATTTTCTGACCAACTCCTGGAATCCCTTCTAAAGGTTTGCATTTTCATTCATTCATTCATTCAAATCACAAAGCTGGCACAAGCAGGGAGAAAAAAATCACCATTAAAAAAGAATACAAAATAAAATCTGAATATTTGATGTCTGTTGGATTGGGTTTATGTCCTTCTAGACATTTTACTAAGCATGTACATACATGTATATCTATACATTTTTTCAAAGAGGGTGCCACAGAAAGAGCTGTCTGTTTTCACTGAATGGTAGGTAACCACTGCTCTGTGGGATGGTGAAGCCCAGGCCCACCAGGAGGTGTGGAGAAAGAGTCAAGCCAAAGGGTGAGGGAGACAGAGCAGAGGTGGGCCTGGGTGGAAGAAAGCCTGGACCTCGGCCCTGCTCTGTCACAAAAAAGATCTGTGACCCTGAGCAAGTTATTTCCCTTGTCTGGGTTGCAAGGATCTCATCTGCAAGGTGATCGAAAGCCCAGTTGACTTCTAGAAATTCTGATAATAGCTATTTAGTTATTAGAGATAGAGAATTTACAGTAAATTAGCTCATTTACCTCCCACAAGCCCATGAGTGGGTGCTATTGTCACCCCATTTTATAGATGAAGAAACTCAGACACAGAGAAGTTAGGTAACTTTAGGGTCACACAGCAGTACTTGACAGAACCAGGACTTGAACTCGTGTCTTTGTAACTCCAGAGCCCATACATTTAGCCACCAGACCATCCTGCCACACACCGCCAAGAGCCCATGCCAAGACGGGGAGGGCATGTTGTACTCGGGCTACGGAGGACCTCGTAAGGACACCAGCTTGTAGTTTACAGAGTAAAACAAGAAAACAGCCCCAGAACCAGCTGGACTCAACCCAAAAGCCCGTGGGGTCATGTGGACATCCTGGGCTGCCCCTGCTCCTCGTGCTGGGGAGAGGGCAGGCACAGGCTCAGCCACCCTCTGCTCCCAACGCAAACTCAGCGTCCCAGCCTCCTTGAGGGAGTGGAGTCTGTCCGAGCCAAGCTGCCCAGCTCCCAGAAAGACCCAAACGCCACACTCTTGAAGCGCAGAGGCTGGTGGGGAGCGGTCGTTTCAGGGAGGACTGTGCCACTCCCGGGGCTCTAGGTCAGGAACAAGCTGCCTCTGTTGAAAACCCACCCCTCTCCCTGAAACAAGCCCGCACTCCTGCAACCAGCACAGCCCGTGCTCGATTCTTTATTTCCACCCCCACCGCCCCCGTTATCCACCTCATCTGGCCGCTCGCTGGCTGGGCCTCCTCCCTCCCGGTCTTGGCTGCAGTGACCGGACAGAGCGGGCCTGCTGTGGCTGCAGGCACATCCGCAGTGGGACCGGGAAGCCGCAGCCTTTGCTCCCCAGCCGCCTGCCTCCTCCTCCACCGCCACCAGCTCCCTTGTCCGCCTGCAATTGAACCCAGATGCCAGGAAATATCTTGGTTGTATGGCTGAAGTGAAAACATATGGGAGAGGAGCACTCTTCTCCATTACGGCTTCATTGCTATAATCCCTGGGAACTGGCAGGCGGGGAGGGAGAGCCCCGGGCCTGGCACTGGGCACTGCGTGTGCGGGGGTGCACGCGGGCTGGCACGGGCGGCACGCACGTGCCCTGCAGTGTGCTGGGACTCAGAAGGAGGAGAAAGTCAAGCCGAATGCCTGGGGGTGCTGAACGGAGATCTCCCACTGCCCTGGCTTCTGCGTCCTCTCGCTGCCTTCCCAAGAAACTTAGGATCCCAGACCTAGTTCCTATTCGGCTACTTGCCAGCTGTGCGGTGCTCTTCACTTCTCTGAGCCTCCGTTTCCTTGTCTGTAAAGTGGTAATAAAAGCGCCTTCTTCGCAGAGTTGTTGCAGTGCAGTGAAGGTACTTTTAGGAGTGGAAAAATAGTCTGAGAGTATCAGGGGTTTTAAGTGGATCCACAATTCCTAATCCACCATTCTGAAACCCCAAACTTTGAGAAGCAAAGGTTTTTGTAACTCATTTGGCAGCAAAATCTGATCTGAACTGATCTCAAACTATTTATTGACTTTATCACCCTCCACTGGTACGAATATTCATACATTTTGCTGCAAAAATATAACTGTGTTTGGCTATGGGGTGCTCCCCAGGCCCAGCTAGGGGATCTAGTAATATGTGTGCACATCTCAAATCCAACAAGTCACAGATCTGAACCACATATAGCTGCAAGCGTTTCAGATAGGGCTTGTGAACCTGTTTTTGGAAATGAAGAGAAAATTCGATTGTTGTTTTAGAAAAAAAATTTTTTTTTTTAAGTCAGATATCTGGAGTTGTACTGGATTTGAAGGCTTTTAAAAAAAGCCCTCCTACCCCCGCACTGCCCAGGTGTTAGCTGTGACCCAGGAATAAACGGAAATTTATCCAGCACTTATTGTGCATCAGGTACTGTAATTATGCTTCATAAATATTACCTAATGCCTCACCACAGCCCTATGAAATATTTCTAGGATTTTCTCATTTTACAGATGAAGAAACGGAGGCTCAGAAAGGCAAGCCACATGCTCCTGCCAGCAAAGCTGCTAAGGACAGATTCAAATCCACATCTGACAGACTCCAGAGTCTGTGCTCCGAAAAACCATTATGAAATCGTGGAGCAGGGAAAAGTCTCTCTTAGGGGGTGGTGATGGGGGGGCAGGGTTGGGGACGGCTGAGGACATGCTGCCCCACGTCTCCGCGGAAGCTGGTTCTGGAGCTTTCGCCCACCCAGCTGTAGAGGACTCTTCCCCAGCCCAGCCCTGCACCCCCTCCCCATGTGCAGCTGCCCTTTGCCCTCCTCCAGCAGGGACCCCAACCCTCGTTGTTCCCCCATCATGGGAGTGTATGTCCCCACTGACCACGGTTCCCTCCCCTCAGGATTTCAGCACTGCCCATCTCGGGGGCGCTGCACAGGCCAAACACAGTTACAGAGACAATGGGTCTGTGAGGCGTGAGGTGGCCCAGACTTGGAGGGTCACAGGAAGCTGCCCCGGGGAAGGAGCAAGCAGAGGATCCGGCACACACTGCAGGACCATCTCCTCCAGCTGCCCCCAGTGACCCGAGAAACCCACCCTCTCTGTCTCCTTCCTCAGAAAACTCGCCTCCAACAAGAGCCACCGGGGGTTCGGGTTTGCCTTTGTTTTTTAACCACACGAGTGAGTCATGGACGCATTCACATTATAAGTACACAGAGAAAACAGTAAAAATCCTACCTTACCTCCGCCCCTCAAACCTATTCTCTCCCTGGGGTGACTACTGTTTACAGTTCAGGCTGTATCATTGCAGTCCATTTTCTTGGCATTTGTTTACACATATGTATCATTTGGACTTGTTTTGGGTGTTTTATATATACACTTCACATATTGTTCTGCAGCTTGCTTTTTCTGCTTACCACATGTCTTGGAGCTCGTCCCACGTCAGTTTGTATACGTCTGCCTGGTTTTTTAACTGCTCCTTGCAGCCATCCCAAGTAACCCCCTACCCGCCGGCAAACACGTAGGTTGTCTGCAGTGAACATTCGTGTGTGTACACTCCTGTGCCCGTGGGGGACTGCTTGCTAGCAGAGGTATCGCTGGGTCAAAGAGTGTGACATTTTTATAAAAACTTTTGCTGACTTCTGCCAAATTGCCTCTAAAAAGGCTAACTCAATTTAGACTCTCACTGATTGTATATCAGCATCTGGGGCAGCAGTTCTGCCAGCCGAGGGGGTCCAGAGTTTCCAGGCAGGTGGCCCTGAAGTGGCTGGAACCCGTTTCCCCTGCAGAGAAGTCAGCTGGGACAGTGGGAACACGCAGGCCCCCCTGCAGCCATGTTGGGCAGTGGACTCTGGGTGTGCGAGGGGGTTGTCTCAGGGATATTCAGTGGAGTGAATAAAAGCCAGGGATTTGGAGCCAATGAGACTTGGGTTTGAATCCTGCTCCACCACCCGAGAGCGGAGGTGATCTCAGACACGTGTGACTTCCCCAGACCTTTCATCTGCAAACAGGGGTAACAATAATGACGCCAGGCAGGGAGGAGCTGGGTGCAGGCTGAGCCATGGGGAGCACTTAGGACAGTCCCTGCAGAGAGCAAGGGAACTAGCATTTTTATTATGGCTGCGATTGCTAATATCCTGGACCCAGGAACACATCATCCTTTTCTTCCCTCCGGGGGGTCCTCACTTCCCCTTCCTGACCAGCCACTCAGTCCTGCCAGGGGCCCAGGCACCATGTCGCGGCACCTGCTGTGTGCAGAGGTCAGAGCCCACAAGGAGTGGGGGCGGGGCTGCCCAGGAGGCGGGACAAGCAGCCCTGGCTTCCAGGCTAAAGGGCAGACAGGACACCACCGGATAAACACCGGTAAACAGAGGCGAGGAGTCTTACAAACAGAGGCCCGTGCCAGTGCAGCTTCTCTGAAATAAACCTGTCTGAGCCAAGCCACCAGGAGGAGACTGAGGGAATGTGAGGGGGGGTGAAGGTGGGGGCTGGAGGCTGTGAGACAGAGCGAAGCAAGACAAATGGCGCGGCTGGAAGGGTGATGAGGGCAGAAGTAGGGCAAAGGGGATTTGTTTAGAAGGCAGCTGTGCTCCTGGAAGAGAGGAGGGTGCCTGGGACTACTGGGCACCACAGTCCTTGGTTCAAATCCTGGCTCTGCCCCTTGGCTGCTGTGTGGCCTTGGGTAAATCATCTTCCTTTTCTGAGCCTTGGTTTGTGCATCTGTAAAATGGGACACGTGGGGGATGTTGAACTAGATCACTCTATCTAGAGTCACTTCTATCTAGGAACATCTAGGAATTCCTGCCCTGTAATAAAATCTCTGCTCTAAGCTCTCTCAGCTTGAATTTCACTGTGGCCATCACCATAATCTCTCCAAAGTGCCAGCATTTAACAGTTTATAAACCACGTCACATTTGTCTCCCTATTCAGTCCCGCCCTGGAGCCCTGGATGCAGGTGGAGCTGAGATTTGAATCTCATTTTACCAAAGAGGGACCTGGGGCCCGCAGTGATGAAATGACTTACTGGAGGTGGGAATTGAGTGCCCCCCCAGATCCATCCCAGTTACTCCAGGGCTGAGGTCCAGTTATGGGCAGTGAGTCAGACTGGATCACCCACACCACTGACGGCAGCTATCTGGCCCTGGTTGCGCCCTCCGTGCCAGACTCTTTGCCCACGTCACCTTGTCTAGCCCTCGCAGCAACCCTCTGTGATAGGTGAAGTTGAGATGCCCGTTGAACAGATGAGGAAGTTCAGAGAGGCTGAGTTATTGCCCGAGGTCACCCAGCTGGAGAGCAGCAGGGCTGGGCTTCCCAAGACCCCATAAGCACCCCTTCTTTGCTCGTGCCTAGAGAGGGAGCTCACACCCACACTGACACCTGGAAGCTCCACTCCCATCTATTTAATTCCAACCCATCTGCAAGACCCAGCTCCCTTGCTGTCACCTCCAGGAAGCCCTCCCTGAACACCCCCACAGCTCCCAGGCATTTGTCCTTTTCTCCTTCCCCTGAACTCACTCCTGTGACCTTCCTTTGTGATCTTTATCACACTCCACTTGGAAGGAAGTGGCTTCCTTGACTCTGCCACTGCAGCTTATCTTTCCAATGTGAGGTTTACTTATTCTAAACAAACATATTTTAACGTAATGGCAAAAGAAATATGTGTTTAGTATAAAAATCAAAACTGTAGAGAATTATTAGGCTAGTGGTTTAACTTTCCATAACCCCCAAAGTGTAATGTAGGATCAATTGTCCCCCAAAACTGTAGCACTGTCTTAGTTTGGGCTTCCCCAGAAGCAGGCTTGGAGGTAAGGTTTTGAGTGCAAGTAATTTATTTGTGAGGTTTATTTGGGAGTGGCTTGTTGGTAGTTGAGTGGGGAAGTAAGACAGGAATGGAAGACAGCTTTGCAGGGTAAGTTTCCAGCAGGCAAACACGGTGGGCGACTAGAGCGTAATCCTGCCAGGGAACTGTGGGAAACAGTGTGGAGCACGCACCTCTGAGTTATCACCCCCAGGAGGCCAGGGGTCCGGGGTGTGCATCCACCAACTCCTCTGTCTCTAGTTGATGGTACCCTGGCCTGCCACCTCGGGCAGCCAGAGAAAACCTTCAGGCAAAAAGACACTGGAGGTCCTGGGGAGACATGGTGGGGGGGCACCTACAGCATGAGCAAGGCAAGCAAGGCACTCATAATCTAACAGGGGAGATGGTGTTAAAATATATTACATCAATAAATAATAGCAGATATCAATATACATGATCTAAAGGTTCATGGCTCTGAAGTCAGGGGTCAGGGTTGGAAACCCAAGTCTACCACTAGTTTTGAGCAAGTTCCTTAGTCTCTCTAAGGCGCAGTTTCTCATCTTTAAAATGGGAATATCAGCAGTAGCAACATCTTAGTTGTTTTGTTTTTTTTCAAAGGCGGTACCGGGGATTAAACCTGGGATCTCGTACATGTAAAGCAGGCGCTCAACCCACTCCTCTAGGGTTTTGAGTTTCATCTAAATGAATGCCCATAAAACACTCAGCACGGGCTTGGTCCAGCACACATGCAATAATGCTAGCTGTTACTCTCATCCTCATCGTTAGTGCCATTGGAGCTATAAGGGAACTGTGGCCAAGTCGCCACCAGGTTTCTCCTCCCAGCTCTCCTCAGAGGAGAAAGGGAGGCGGCTGAGGTGCCGAGGCGGCCTGCACACAGCCACACGGCCCTGCAGGGGAAGGCTAGAACTGCTGTGAATCTCAGTTTTGGGGAGCAATTGAGATCTCCCAGGACCACGGGAGGATGGGGGGCTGCTACACGGCCATCTCCCACTGGCCTCCCTGCCTCCTGGGGGAGGCTGCCCTGGCACAGTTTCCCCTCACCTCCTGGGTCCTGACGAGGTGGGAGGCTTTCTGCCCTGCCCCCTTCCCCATGGAGTGCGGTGCAGACTATGTAAGTCCTGAGCCGTGGCCTAGAATTGGCTCCTCAGCAGCAGGGTCGCTCCCCTACGGCCCCGTTTGTTTTAGTGCTGTCCTCTTTGGTGTGTGGGACATGGACCCTGGGAGGTGGCACTCTGGTGACTCTTCCTATCACTAAGTAATAGAATGATGCAAAAAGTGACCCGTTGGGTCTTTACTGGCTGAAGCAGTCAGGCCTTGCCTGTTGTGTGCTTGACACCAGGAAAGAATGCCAGGAGAGGGTGGGTTGAAGCAGAAAGAGGGGAGGTGGGTGACTGATGCAAATAATGCCAACAAGAGCCAGCATTGATCCAGTGCCCCATGCCTGAACCTGGTTGAGCCTTCACTTGTGTGATATTCACAATTACCCTGAGGTAGATACTTGCCTTACAGGTTAAGGAACTTGCCCAGCAGCCAGAGAGGTTAAGTAACTTGTCCAAGATCACACAGCCGATGAATGGTAGAGCTTGGTTAGTACCTGCCTAAGCACATAGCTGCTGGTAGGGTCTTAGAGGTTATGGAACTTGCCCAGAGAGGTTAAGTAACTTGCCCAAGGTCACACAGCTGATGAATGGTAGAGCTTGGTCAGCACCTAACCTAAGCACATAGCTGCTGGTGGGGTGGGAGAGGGGCAGTCACATGCAGAGGCTTTGGCTCATCCTGGCCTTGAGCTGGTTCTGCCTAGGTCCTGAGGTCCACTGAGTGGGGATGGAAATCAGTGTCCTTCTTGCCCTAAACGAGGCCCTACCCGTCAGCTGGTGGGGTAATGGAGAGGGAGAGCTGGGGCCTGGCTCACCTTGACCACACGGCCTTGCTCCCTGATAACCCAGGTGACTCTTGAGACCCATGCCGAGGAAAGAAGGAGCTGCCTTCTCCTGGCCCCACGCCGGTGGCCCCGTGGCTGTGGCCGCTGGTGGTCCCTGATGGCCGGGCTTGCTGCCGGCGGGCAGCTCACACAGCTGCCGTGCACAGCAGCCAGACTTCCCCTTCAGCTCCCCAGGCTGACAGAATGCTCCAGGACAGCTTGGAATCATTAGGCTCTCTCTGCTCACCGCTTGTGGTGAAAGCCTGGTTTCAGACCCAGGCGTCGAGGCAAGCTCCAGGCCGCTTCTGCTGCCTGCCTTTCTCTCATTCCCCTAAAGAGCCTGTGAGTTTCCACGGTCCTGCCCGGGGGGGTGGGGGTGGCAAGGAAAGTTGCTGGGCCCCTATTTCTTCCCTTCTCTAGGTATTTTTATCCCTGTTGCCCCATGGGTCCTTTTCCCACCACTCAGTATGAAATGAGTCACGGTGGCCCTTGGAACAGAATGAAAGGAAAGCTGGGTTCTGGTGTGGCATCTGCTGTGTGACTTTGGGCTGATCACATAACCTCTCTGGATGTTTGTCTGTTTTGTCTGCCGGCAGCAATCCCTGTCCCTGCCCTCCCCTCACTTTGTGGAAATGAGGGAAGTGTGTCTGGAAAACGTGGGAAAACAGATGCTCACAGGGGCTAGAACACATGTTATCTGAGGGGTCAGGTCTTGGTCAGCGCAGAGTACTCTGTAGCATAGAATTGGGGTGTTTGGGGGCATCCAGCCAATCTTCTTCACTCTAAAGATGGGGAAACTGAAGCCCAGCTAATAACTGAGAAGGCCGGGATCGGAAGCTGACCTCCTTTCCATCATGCCACCTCGTCATTTGACAATAATGATGGAGGGCATTTAAGGGATATTTGTCTGCCAGTCACCATCCTTGGAGTCTTTCATGGATTATGTCAGTGAATCCTTGGGAGGCGGGTATCAGCAGCATCCCCACGTTAGCGATGAGGACATAGAGGTTCAGAGAGGTTGTGCTGTTTGCCCAAGGTCACGCAGCCAGGAAGAGTCAGGAGTGGGAGTGGAATGGTGGCCAGGGTATGCCAGAGTCCATTAAAAAAAACAGAAATATTTTTCTGGACCTAGAAAACTGAAGAGGAAATCTGTGTTTTGCAGACACAGGAAGGAAAAAAAATGATCTTTCAGGACCTTGCTATCTAGTTGGAAGAGAGGCCCCCAGGTACACACCCGCCTTCTGAAAACCTGGGCCCTGTGTGGCTGAGATGGGTCATCAAGGGATGGGCACTTCACCCACGAGGGGCAGGCACTTCCCAGGTTGTGTTACGAGGGAGAGGTGGGGGATGCCTGGAGCACGGGGGCCAAGTCTCAGTACCAGGGATGAAATCTTCCATGGGATGAGGCGCTCATGCCGGGCAAGGAGAATGGACCCAGGGACATCAGAACTCGAGTTTGAATGGCGACTCCACCTGTCATGAGCCATGTGACCCTGGACACGGTATAACATCTCTAAGCCTCGGTTTCCCTATCTGTAAAATAACCCCTGTTCAACAACCACATTGTGAGGATTTGAACTAATTTGTGGATGTGCCAGACAGCAAGTCAGGAATGATGGGGGAACCATGGAACAAAGGTCAGTGGGGGACATGGTCCAAGGGGAAGGAAACCTGAGCTGTGCTGCGAAGGCTGGGAAGGGGTGCAGGTAGCAGGTAGCAAGCCTTCTCTAGGCAATCCAGCACCCTGATGGCAGGAACCGGCAACGCTCAGTCACTCCCTGGCCAGGGACTCCTGAGAGCTTAGGCCTAGCCTTGCTCAGGCCAGACAAGCTCTGGTAGACACCCCCCTTTCTCCTCTGAGCAATGTGTTCCCCCAGCCAAGGGAAGCAAGAGGCAGGCCAGTTGCTGAGAGCGCCGGGGAGGCTTCCTGGCTTGCACCTGCCCTGCTGCAGCCTTCCATGTTTGGGTACGTCCCTCAGGCTCCAGGCTCAAGGTTCGTGCTGGGAAGCAAGGAAGGAGTTACACATCCACCCACTTCCTCAGCCTCAGGCTGCTCAGACTCTCAGGAAAGGGGCACAGCAGCTCAGGGGGGCTCTGGACCTTCCATCTTTGAGCTAAGGGACCTCCCCAGGGAGGCAGAACTAGGAGTCACCCTGCCTTTCCTCAGGCAAAGGCCCTGGGCAGGGAGCTCTGGTCCCAGGGGCATTCCCACACTGCCCACCCACCCTCCGCAGCTCTGAGGAACAGAGCTCCCCTCCATGGGAGACTGGACTTCAAGGGCTGGTGACGGCAGCAGCAAGCTGAGGGTCACGGGGTGACATCTCCTTTCGTCCACGCTGTCCCGGTGCCAGGCACTGCTCTGGGTGCCGGAGTGGCAGGGTGAGCACCCACAGGATAATGCCAGAGAACGCTGCATGGCAGGAGAAAAACAACCTGGGGGGTGTGATGGAGATGGGTGGGCGCCTTTTCCTTTCTTGTCTTCCTCTCTGACTTTGTGGGGGCAGCAGGGAATGAAAAGAGGTGGATGCATGGAGGTTCTAGGAGACCTGCTTGGTGGTGGGCAAGGGTCACGCACACTGGAGACTCCTGGGCCTGGTCAGCGCAGCCAGCGAGGTCACTGGGAAGAAGAGTGGGCGGCCCCGAGCTTGGTCCTGGGGACCCCGGCCCCTCTCAGAGGGACTGGGTGCCCCTTGGCTCTCCCTGTCCTTTCATTTCAGAGCCTGAAAGTCTGCTGCTGGGGAAAAAAGAGAAGAAAGAAATGGGGGTCAACTCTTTGACCAAGGTATAAATCAATTTCCTTCTCTCTTCCCTGCCTCCCTCGCTTCCTTCCTTCCTTTCTTTTTTTTTCTCAAGAATAAAAAGGCCCAGGGAATGTAAACAAATACGGTCTTAGAATGAATCAGGCGATCTTGCTCCAAAACCCCAGGAGGAACACGTTCCCCTAGAAGCTGGGATCGGAGCAAAGGGACAAAGCAAGCAGCGAGTCCAGCCGGGGGCGGTGCGCTTGGCCTTGGGCAACTGGGGTGAACCTGAAACAGCTGCTTTGTAGGGTCCAGATGTGCAGCCAGAAGGAGGGGCCGAGAGAGGCCCCAGGGCTGGGGTGAGGTTGCCTGGAGCTTGAAGGCTTCTTGCATTCCCAGCAGGGTCTTTGAGGCACTGCACAGGGTGCTCTGTGGAGCTAAATCGCTTACAGACAGGCATCAAGGGGCAGGCACCGCCTTGGGGTCCACAGCATCCTGGGCCCCCTCGGGGAGGGCCCCTCCAGCCCACCAGTAATAATTCCCTCACTTGCCCGCTGATGCCTACAGGAGCACCCTGACCCCGAAGCCCCAGATGGCTTTATTTCCTTCCAAATTTCACTTCTCCAAGAGGCAAAGCCCAGTCATTTACACCTTAATATAATTGAGCCATTTATATTTATATGTCCACAGGCAGATTTTGGGTAGGAAGCAGAGAAAGAGCATGAAGATGCTGGATTTCAAAGAGAGAGGATATCACTTTCACTGCAGATTAGGCCAGAGTGAGAGGGGAGGACCCAAAAGGCAGGGAGAGGAGCTGGACAGCCTTCTCTGACTTGATGCTTTTGGCTGGGACCACCAGCTCCCTGGATGAAATCAAGGCTTTGAAAGGTCATGCTAATCCAGAGCTCAGGAAGTTTGTTTTTTCCTGCACAAGAATCACCCTAGATTCTAGCTCTGTGGAAGGCAGAGCTAAGGTTTATCAAGTGCATCCTAGTACTAGGCACAGGCCAAGTGTTGTAGCCATGGCATTTAATCTTCCCAACACCCTGTGTGAAGCCAGCTTGACTAAGCCAACCCAGCCAGAGGGAATGGGGACTCTTAGAGAGCCAGCTGCAGCAAGAGGCAGAGCTGGGGGTCCAATCCTCATCTGCCTGGCTCCAGAGCTAATACACACAAATGTTTGGTTCAGTTCCTGGCACATATCGAGGGCTGAATAAATAGGAACTATTATTATTATCCCATGGGAATGGAGACAATACTCCAAGCCCAATACCAGCACTAGATAGCAGGGCTGGAGGCACCCTCTAAAGCAGTTATTCCTACACAGCCATTGTACAGAAAGGGAAACAGAGGTCCAGATATGGGAACTGACTTCTTGAAGGTCACATAGAGAGTTGATAAAACGCAAAGTTAGATCAAAACCCAGGTCTGTTGACTCCCAATGGGTGCCCCTTCCACTATCTCTTTTGCTCAGCTTTCCTGGCAGAGTAGACTCAAAGAAGCTCCTTAAATCCCTGTCTCAAGCCTCATTTCTTCTCTGGCTCCTGCCACAATGGGGGAAATTAATGGGCTGCCCCCCAGCAGGGGTCTCAGAAGCTGGTTCCACTTGGAGGCAAGGAACTCTGGAGTGTGAAAAGGTGCCGCTCCAGGCCCCACCTGGAGTTGGGAATGACAGTGAGGCACAGACATCAGGGAGCAGCAGCCTCTCTCCCTTGAATCTGGGTTCCCACCCCTTTTTCAGACTCCTCCAGCCATCCCATGGTTGTCTGAGCTGGGTTCCCCAGGGGTTGGGGGAGCCAGAAGTTACTGATGACAGGTGGGGCAGTCATCGGCCTCCAGTACCTGAGAGCAAACATCTCTCCCGAGACCAGGCTGCGGAAGCTGGCCCGCAGCCTGAGGTCTGGGCTGGGGGTCCCATCACAGGGCATTTGGCACCAGAGGGAGACACGGGTGCAGACAAACACCCCTGCTCGCATCCGGCGACTGTCTCCAGCTGAACCTTCTTCCGGCCTTGCCTTCCTGCTGCTTCTCCCATGCCACCACCTCACATTTGTCAAAATTCCAGTGCAATGACATGACACTTGCATGTGGGGCCGAGGAGGGAGCAGGAGGAAGGAATGGTTTTCATCTGGCTGGCCCACTGGAAGTGGGAAAGTCAGCCAAATTTGTTGAGGAGGCACCAGCGCTGAGCGCTAGTCCAAGCTCTGCTGCAAACTTGACCTTGGACAAGTCACAGCCCCACTCTGGGATGGTTTCTCCATGCATAACTCCTTTAAAGGCCCTCCCAGGTCTGAGATTCTAGATTGTTGTATGATGTCTGCCAGGAAATCTCCATCAATAACCAGCTACTGAGGACTCATCATGTGCTGTACACCCGGGAAGTGCTTGGCCCTGGTCATCTGGTAGTCAGCTATTGCCACAATAATGCTGCATAACAAACCACCCCAAAACTCAGTGGCTTGATGCAACAATTATTTATTCTCAAGCATCTGCGGGTTAGTGGGGTCTCAGCTACCCTAGGCTGGGCTTGGCTGGGGGGCTTTGCTTCAGGCTGCTTTTCATTGCACGTCTGTGGGCCGCCTGGAGAGGTTCGCTTCTTGTGTCTCTCAACCTCCTCAGACAAGGGGTTAGCTGGGCATGTTTCTCTCATGGCAGCCACAGAGGTGTAAAAGGGACAGAGATGCATGATGCCTTCTAAATTCCACCATTAGAGAGCCACTCCTCTCAGCTGCCAGCTCACCTTGGCGCATTTCCACTTCTGCACTAGGCCATTGACCAAAACAAGTCACATGGTTGAGCCCAGAGTCAAGGGCTTGGAATGGCGCTCCACCAAGAGGAGGCCAGGGCGAGCCGGCGGCCGAGAGGAGTGACTCTCTAATGGTGGAATTTTGATAAGTATGGCATCTGGAGGAGAAGGGCCCGTCAGACACCCACAAAGTTGCCCCACATCTCCAGCCATCCACTTCACATATTCTTAAGGTCCATCCTGATTATTATGGTCTAGAAAAGTTTTCCGGCAGTTTCTCTCATCCACGCCATGCTCTTTTCACATTTTCTCTTCCTGAGCCATGATTCCTTGCCTCTGGAAACACAATACCCCTTCTGAGAAAAATGCTATGGAAACCCCACCACAAATATACTCCCTCCCCTTATTGTACTAATTAAAGGAAAATGCTGGTGGAAAAAAGATTTTAAGGAGACATGGCTTTATTACTTTTAAGCCAACCCACTTACTTGAGTGAGCTAACCACTAGGCATTCCATGGCAATGGTCGTTAGGGGACCTGCTGTAAGGGATTCATTTGGTGATTCACTCCGTCACCAAACACTTACTGAATATTCGCCATAGGCCTGGGCCCATGCCAGAGGCCAGGCATACCAAGTTAAGTGAGTCTTGGCCTCTGACCCCAAAGAGCTTGATCTGGAGGGAGAGACAGACCTTTAACCATGACTATAAAGCCAAGTGGTAGATGTAGAATGATACATATGAGATATTGCTGGAGCACAGAAGAGGGTACCTGTACAAGGTTGGAGGTTGGGGGGTAATTAGGGGAAGCTTCCAGGAGGAGGAAAAGGCGGACCCACTCTTGCAGAAGAAATAGATGTTTGCAGGAGAAAAGCTGGGCGATTAGATAGAGGCAGCAGGGAGGCACTCACGCAATAGGCATAGCATGAACAAGGCCCAGAGGGGAGAAGATGGGGGGGTCAATGAAAGAAAACAACTGCAAATCGATGTTGCTGGGACGGGATGTGAAGACAGGGAGGGGCAAGAGATGAGGCTGGAGTGGTCAGCAGAGGCCAGGCCGGGTCCTACAAGCTGTACGCCTTGGGAAGGGTGTGGACTTCAGTATGCAAACAATGGAAGCATTGAAAGGTTCTAAGCAGGTGAGAGCTACAGCCAGATTTGTTCCAGAAAGAGTGCTATGGCCAAAGCAGTGTGGAAGATGCATTGGAAACAGGGGGGCAGACAAGGAGCAAGATGTCAACGACTGTCCTTGGGAAGCAGGAGGAGGAAGAGGAGGCGATGTATATCAGAAATGCTTAAGGCATGGATATAGGACCTGGTGATTTACGGCTAGAAGAAGAGGGAGGGGAAGAGTTCCAGAATGACAGCCAGGCTTCCAGCTTGGGTTAGCAAGTAGATGTTGCTATCCCCAAACTGAGACTGAGAAATTGGATGGAAGGAAGTTTAGGAGGGGAAAATTAGGTTCAAGTTTGGACACGTGGAGTCTGAGGAACTTGTAGGGTGGGACAGCCAGTGGCGATAGCTAGTAGTCAGTTAGATAATTGAACTTGCCCCTGCGGAGGAAGATCTGAGCTGGAGATAAAGATTTGAGGGGCAGGAGCATAGAAATTTAGAAGGGGATGGGTCCCTCTTACGGTCATCGGAATGCTTTAGGCTGCAAGAAATTAAAAAAAACTCGTTTGGGGGTTAAAAGTGGCTCAAACAGTTTTCAATACAATAGTGAATAAAGATTGACAAATGCCCGTTGGACTTGCCGATCAAGGTATCACTGGTGTCCTAATTAAGAGCAACTTCAGATGACCAGTTTCCATTGGACTGAGGTTTGAATGGGTGGTGAACAGTGGAGACCAGCAGATACGGGTTACTTTTTTGAGAAGGTTGGAAGAGATGGGGACAAGGGAGATTTGAACAGAAGCTAGAGGATAACATGGGAGGATTTGGTTTTTTGGATGTGAGGCCCAAGTATATGTTTAGGCAGAGGAGAAGCAGCCCATGGATTAGGAGCAGTGAAGAGCCAGGAGAAGGAAGGGCTGACTGACGGGGTAGCCTCTTGGATGAGAGGGAGAAATGGAGGCCAAGGGCACAGGTGGGCTGTTTGGCTTTGTACAGGGAGACACCTCATCCTCTGAGCCTGCAATGAAGGAGGCAGGAGGAGTCTGGCTGGGGCAAGACCTGAGGGTGAAGATGTCTAGAAATTGAGAACTCATAAACCTGATGGCCTCAATTTTCTCAGAAAAAATGTAGGCAGTGAAGTGAGAGTGAGCAGAGATGTGTATTTCCAGGGTGATTGCTCACACCTGAGGAAGGCTGGGGCCCAGTCTGTTCTCATAAGCAGGGCAAGCTCTTCCCATGTGATCTCACTGACTCTTTCTATCCTGCAACTGACTCATTTTTCGTAGTTGGCAATGTGTTCAGACATCACCTGTCTGAGTTACCACAAGGTATGGATTAGTGGAATTGCAAGGAGTAATGGGAGACACCAGGACCCAGCGGGTGTGAAGAACATCTCAGCAGGCAGGAACCTCTGAGATCTTATCGAATCTTTTCTCGAAGTGTCTGTCTCACACCAAGGGATCATCCAGCCTCTACTTCATCACTCCACTGACGGGGAACTCACTACCTGTAAGGAAGATCTTTCCACTTTCAGACAAACCCTTACCTTAGGTCTTCCCTTCAGCAGGGCTGACACCTGACTCTCCACCCCCTTCAGATCCTATAGGGAGATGCAGAGCACATCCTTCTTCCACTGACGGCCTTTCAGAGATGGGAGACTCATCATCCATCTGAGTGAGTCTGTCCTCCATGAGTAGACATCTGTCTAGCATCTCTGCTGTCAACAGCCTGTCTGAGTGAGGGGCTCCTCGCAGGCGTGGATTGTGGGTCGAATCGGTGATGGAGTACGGCATTTTGCTGTGCACAAAGAGCCTCCAGCTTCTCGTTTGGGATCTGCCTGTGACAGGTGCAATTATCTTGACAGGTCAGGGCACTTAAACCTGTCGGAGTGCAGGTGAGCCCTGACGACACCTCAGGTAGGTGATTTGAAATAATACCAATGTCTTTTCTCCTCTGGTATTTCCCCCTCCCACACTTTGCCCCCTTACTTCCCGTCCCCACCAACATCCTGTCCAGTGCTCACTGACGAAGGGAAGGGGCGTGCCCACAGAAGGCAGGGGAAGGAGTCTCTGGCTCTGAGCTGAAATCTCCTGGGCCAGGAGGAAAGTGGAAAGAGCTCACACTAGCAAAACATGGAGGACAACACAGGCAAGAGCTTCCCCATCCCTGAGTCTCCAGCTGCGGGGTTGGCGGCTGGGGAGAGTGATGGTTTCAGAGAAAGGGGCCCGGAAAGCTTTGGAGGATTTGAGGGCAGGGGGACCTGGGTCCCTTCTCCAGAGAGCCCTAGAAAGACCTCAGGGAGGGGAGATGGCTTCATGGCATGTGCCCCGGCCAGGCCCTAGCCAGCCTTGCCGAGATTTCCTGCATGCGAGCACAGCCCCGGAGAGCCAGAACAACCCTGCTACCCCGAGGGTGGCCCGGGACTAGAAGAGCAGAGCAGATCATCAAGGGCCCCGCAAGGGGACAAAGGCCACCTCCATGGCAACCCGCAGGGACCAATGAACAAGAACAGGCAGAGTGACGGACATCACAAATGACATTGCAGACTAGATGTCTCCAGGAAATTAGAAGCTACCATGGCAAAGGACTCCAGATAGGCTGTGATTACATTTCCACCACGAGGGAGAATAGGGACTTGAAACACACCCCGAGTGGCGAAGAAGGAAGTTCTGCCTCTCACATACCTGAGTTGGTGACCTGGAACTCATCCTTCCCGGATAACGCTTTCCCGTCATTGCACTCCCCTTCCCGCCCTGGCACAAATGAGCAATTCACTTGGCTCTGTGGGTCCAAGTGAATGGGAGGGGCAGGAGAGGGTGAGGGACCCAGGTGGGACCTCGCAGCATTATAAGATGTGTAGGGAGAGAGCTGGCAAGAGTCCCCCGGCCTTCCAGAGAGAGGGCACTTCTGCCCTCTTCTGCCTCCAGGAGCCGAGGGTAAAGGGCTCAGATGGGCCCACCGAGTGGGGAGGACGGGAAGCTCAGAGGGCAGGGGTGGTGGGGCGGAGGGAAGGGGGTGTGTGTGGAGGGGGTGTCAAGCCTCCTTGCCTCTTTATCCTCTGGCTTCTGCATCTCCTACGGCCACTCCCCACCCCCCGGGGGGTCTTTTCTCCCATGTCATTCCAGTCCCTCCACCGAGCACGTTTTTGTGGAGGCTACTCCCTTCAAGGGCCCCACTTTCCTTCCCATGGGATGGAAAGGCACCAACCATGCCCACCTTCTCAGGGTCTCCCAAGATCACCGGCCATACCTGGCTTCACCCTCCCCTCTTGCCTGCAGCCTGCACAGCAGGAGACCACCAAACACTTATACCTGGAGGCAGCGGGATAGCAGCCCCTGGCTCCCCCTCCTCTACTTGTGTGGTGGGGGAGCAGTGATTTCACTTCCAGAACCAGCGTCCCTTCTGCTTCCTCCTGTCCCTTCTGTCTGCCTTGGAGAGAGACAACTCAGGACCTCTGAGCAGGGCCAAGGCCAGCCAGGTCCAGGCAGAAGCCCTTCCTGCTCATATTTCACACCACTTTTGTTGATCTAAGCTTCACAGACAGAGCCACTGGCTCACACGGCCCCTGGGGACCAATGAGAAAAAGACTCTCCCTCTGGAAAAGCAGCCCCACAGTCTCACAACTTGTTAAGTGGAGCCTGGCTTCAGCCCTAGACTAGGTACACTTGTGCAGTAAACAACCTGCCCAACCATATACGGCAGCTGAAACCACAGTTGTTGTCTTATTTGAGTCTCAAGGTAGGCTTGTGAAGAAGGCAGGGTGGGTGGTGGTGTCCCCATTTTTGATGATTAGGAAACTGAAGTCCAGAGAGGTGCCAAGGTCACACAGCACCAAGTCCTTTGTACTTCCCATCTCATCTCTGCCAGTGGGAAACAGCCCATGGGACCAGTCCCTGAATCACTGCTCATGGGTCCCTAGCTAACACCTGTATCCAGGTAAGGACCCCTGCACTTACCTGAATGATTGAGCCTTTCTTCTCTACCTGTACTGTGAAATGCTTTTGTTGAAATGTCTGAGTCTGTTTTCCTGCCTTAATAAACAGGAAACCATAAATTGCTTTTGACACGGGAGACTCGTGCCGAATGTGCCGAATGTGCTGACCCCTGTCAGCACATCACCTGTCAATCACCAAGGCAATCTTGGGTCATTTGGCAGTTTTGGGGGTAATTTTACCATAAATTCATGATATGCATTCTTTGTTACTTTTAATTTTTATCTTTCTCCTAAAAAGGAATTGAAATAAATTGAAAGCTCCATGTGGAGTATTTCAGTGATGACTGAGTGGGGTGGGGGGCTCTGGGAAGGCCTGCAGCCTCCGGGCTCTCAGTTCCCCAGTCTCCCCTGTCCCTGGCCTCATCAGGCTGGCTCACTGCTCAGACTCGGGTGGAGAGTGGGCTACTTCGCCCTTCACTGTCTACATGACTCTACGGCCCCCAACCTCGGCCCCTATCCCACCTCTTCATCCCACCTAGCTCTTCAAGCGCCACCATCAACTGAACCATGCTTGCGGAACAGAAAAGCTTACCCGCACCTGCACATGATTTAGATGAGGAGATTCTGTACTTTGAGCCAATGCTGTAATGGGAGGAGACTTCGGGGGGCTGGGGAAGGGGTGTGAGTATTTTTGCACGTGGGAGCTTCACGAGTCAGAGGCCAGAGCGCAGTGGCAGCTAGCTGCCAAGCTGGCCCCTGGTGGTCCTCGTCGCCAAATATTCCTGCTTCGGTAGCCCCCTCCCACATCGAATCGGGACTGACCCATGTGGCTAATGGAACACAGCAGAATTGTCTTGCAGCCTTCACTTGGGTCCCTTGGATTAGTCACAGGCGGGGAGGTGGCCCTGTGGAGACACCCACATGGAGAAGAGCTGAGACCTGCCACCCAAACCATGGGCTCTTCAGGCCCAATCAAGTGGCAGCCCCAGCCAACATCTGACAGCAAGCTGGCACCACCCAGCCAAGCTGCTCCTCCATTCCTGAGCCACAGAAACTGTGGGCAATAACAAATGAATACTGTTGTATAAGCCACTAAGTTTTGGGTGTGATTTCTTATACAGTATTTGATCACTAATACATCACCACCCACTATCAGAGTTCCCCCTAGATAAAGCACAGAGAGGTTGAGTGGTGGGCCCAAAGTCACACAGCAGAGCTACCAAACTTCCAAAACAATGTTCATCTTCTAAGCCCCAATACAGAGCCCCTGTGTCTGCCCCACCCCTCTTACACATTTCTCTTTTTGAGCCAGGTCTTAATTTAATCCATGCTCCCCCCATTCCCACTTCTTTTGGATATAGGCTCACTCCTCCCTTCCTCCCAAATCCTTTGCTCTCAAAAACCAAGCCCCTAAAATATGGAAATGGTTACCCCCACTGGCTGGCGATCTAATGTGGCCAGTTTGTGAGCGATCACGCTTGCAGCTGCAATATTTTCCAGGGGGTTCTCTCATAGTAGGCTGGTGTAGAAACCACTATGACATTGTGAGACATACAATTCCTGGCTTTCCTTTGAGCTTGTCAGATTGGCCTGAGGAAGGAAGGTCCTGGCTGAAAAAGTCAGAGCTTCATAAAGGATAAGGCCCACACGTGAGAGCAAAGGCTTGGTTTCTACAGCTACCCCATAGAGTACAATGTTTCCATAACCTTCTTTGAGCTTTAGAAGCAGAAACCCAGCCACGCAAACTTGGCCTAAGGAAGATGGGCAGAAAGATGAGGACTAGGCCTTGTACTGGGCTGGCTCTCTGCTCCCTCAGCCCAGAAAGCCTTCCAGCGTCTCCCTAGAGAGCAGAGGGTGACGTTCAAGTGTAAGCTCCGTGGCAGCCCCTCTGTGAAGTTCTGCCATGATTGCCTCCCCACCCCCACCCCAACTCCTTCAACATTCCGAAAACACGGGGCTCCAACACTAACTCTCACTTGTCCTCTTTTCATTCGGCCTTGTCTTATATCTCATCTCTTTCACATCCACCTTCCCCCAGCTCTGAGCTCTTTAAAGAGCAGGTGTGTCTCATTCCCTTGGGTGACATCAGCACTCACATTGCGGGTCCAGCTGATCCCGGGTCTGGCTGGAAGAGATGCTGGTAACATTTGCTGAACTGATCACACCCAAAAATACACAATGGACATTTGACATTTAATCCTGCAAGTTATGGGATTCCATTAACATGAATTCACAAGAAGAATGTCTCTATTGGGTTAAACTTGGCTGGCTGGGATAGGCAGGGAGAGTGAATAGTATGTGGAATGAAAAATACATAGCAGAGCCCTCCAGATTACTTAGCCATTTGAGGAAGAGCCTGAGAGGGAATGTGCAGCAAAGCCACGCACATTCTCTTGAGAAAAATTCCCAACAGCCAGGCTTAATTTCCCTGGGGAAAGACCAGCAGCTCCCCCGGCTTTGCTTTCGTAAAAGTGGGATCTCGACTGCGTTCTCTTCTGGCTCCCTTTAGAGCACCCTCTTTCTCCAGCTTGTCACAGTAATGTTCTGTGCCCCTCCCCAGCTGGAAGAGATTGCCTGACAGTGTGACTTTGGTCCATTATAGACAATGCTTTTCTTATCACACCCCATGTTTTGACACCTCCAAGCTGAAGCATTTGGTGTGGAAACAGTTTCTTCATTGAAAACCTGGGCTCTGGCAAAAAGAAATCAGGAGATTTCAGCCAGGCAGAGTCAGGGTGGAGATAAGCCAAACTCTTTAGGATTCTTTGGGTTGCCAGTGACAGATAACCCAACTCATCAGGCCTGAATGAAAAGGGAATTTACTGGAACATATTTTTGAAAAGTCCAAAGTAGTTCTGGCTTCAGGTGCAGCTTGTGCCAGCATTTCAAACTGTCAGTAGGATGCAGCTCTGGTCCAATTTCAGCCTTACTCTTTTCAGTTGCCTTCATTTTCTGGCACCAAGTTGTGGCAAAATGGCTGCCAGCAGCTCTAGGTTCAAATTCAGCAGGAAAGGGGAGCTTTGCTTCTCCCAATTATGGGAGGCAAACTGCTGGGCCTGGCTGACAATGGCCCAGATGGGATCATGTGTCCATCCCTGAACCAATCACCTGAGCTCAAGAGAGTGGACTGTAGTGATTGGCTAATCCTGTGTCACATGGGCCCAGGAGTAGCTGGGAGCAGAGTTTAGTCCTCGTCAGATCCCAGGGATAGAGAATAGAGGGATGGATTGATCTCCAAAGGAAATCTGGAGTACTGGTCCCATGAGGAGGGCAAAATGCTCATAATCTATAATAAAAATAACAAACGCCCACCACGCAACTAGAGAGAACCAGCCATTACCAGCAGTTTACGTGACTGGCCACGTGAATGAGCAGTTGGAGTCCTAGGAGCACCCACCTCTGTACATCAGTTGCGAGGAACCCTGAAGATGTATATGCTTTCGTAAAGTGTTTGCGTGTTTTAACTGATAGAGAGGTTGTGGGGCCCATAGCACTAGGAGCCATCCTGAGACTTGGTGGCCTCACAGGACCCATTTGCTCCTCCCAGCAGCCCTGGTTTCTGTCTGGGGATAGTGATTTGGAAGCTGACTCAGCCTGCACCCACACCAGGGCTGAAGCCAGTTAGCACATCCCCTCCTCCTGCCCACAGTGATTGGGGCAGGGGTGGGCATGTGGCCTGAGCTAGCCCAGGATATGAATGGGAAAGCACGTAGCCCTGGGAGCTCTGGGCAGCCATCTTGGGGTACAAGAGAAGCCAGGTTCAGGGTGAAGCTGCAGAGCAGAAGCAGCAGCAGAGAGGGAGAG
>JAQZBX010006529.1:30943-53113 GCA_029593785.1 Cabassous unicinctus | reverse complement strand
TCTGACAATTGCCTCTTCTTATATGGTATTGGTAAAATGAGGCACAGAAATCCATGACATAAAAGCCCTGTAGATGCAACTAATAGGAAATAATTATAATGCTAAGATCACATTACTGAATAACTGGAAAATCTCATCAAAAACTATTAGTATTTGAAACATAAACCCTTAATCAGCATCAATATCCTCAACTTGACCATCATCATCTTTCCTAAGACCACATTCTAGATGAAGCTTTCAAATTGTGCTCACTCCTTTCCTCTTCAGAATTTCAACTGTTAAGATTTCCAGTATCTATATACAAATAATAAAAAAAGAAACAGATTCTTTGCTTTCCACAAGGAGCATAATAATGGTGCTAAAAATGTCAGGTTACTCCAGAAAATCTCATTATGAAAGTAGAATAATAATCTGTATACCATAATGTGCTGAGTCTGGCAGTGGTACTATTGTCATTTGAATAATTTAATTTATTGTAACCATCAGTCAAGGATTGTCACTGGCGCTAATCTGATGATCATGAAGATCGGAGCCCTCTACTCACCTCAAATGAGGAATGTGTTATTGCTTCCTCATGTGGCTGTTAATTTCACTGAAACCAGAAGAATTTCTGAGTGTCTTTCCCCTTTGAGACACCGCTTTGGCAGCATGAATGTAATTTGTTATTATTCTCAAAGCATCTGAGACCAACATATGATGCCACTTAGTCTTTGTTAATTGCCCAGAGTATCTTTGATTTCCCTCTTGACATTCTTTTATACACAGTTTCCACAATTTCCTGTGATATATTTGTACTACTCAAACACCTTGGCTTATGTATTTTATTGTTGGATACACACTTTAATCTCATAAAAATGTTTTCAATATTCAGCATTTTCCACATTGGTTTCCTCCAAGTTTTATGTCTGAGGATGAGGGTTGATTTCTACGACAGTAGTTGATTTCTACTACTATAGTGTTTTAAAAGATTCAGAGATATTTCAATTTATGATTATGTGTGTTATCCTTATTTTTTTTAATCTCACAACGAAATTGAGTTTATCCTGCCTTAGTTCCTTATCCCATGATCATCATAAGTCCTCATTCTCCATTCCACTTCAATTCTCCTTCATATATAGGCCACCTCTTCTAAGAAGGATGATATGTATCCTTGAAAAGACATATATCTTCATAAAGTAAATATAATGTATAATTCAATGAGTGTGCATATGTTGTTACATATTTCAACTTCTAAGGTATTCAACTAGGTTTTTGAGATCTATCAATTTTACTTCATATACAACAATTCTCTGCTGCCTTCTCTTCTCCATTAATATTATAGCAATGTTATTAAATTACTGTAATCTGTATCTATCCACATTTACCAAACATATTTTTCTTTAGTAAGAAACATTAGGTTAGTTCTTAACTGTTGAGTTCTTCACACGTAAATTTTCCTGTGTCCCTTTGGGGATCCGTGATTGAATATCTCCATAAAATATATCCAGTAGTGGATTCCTGATTCAGGACAAATAAACACATTTTATTTCTAATGGATACTTTCAAGATTACATTTATCAATATACATTTGACCATCAATGTACAAGGATTTCAGACTTCTAACCTCTTAATTATGAATATGCACTGCTTATATATAAGGTAAGGATTCATCTAAATAATTCAATCTGATTTTATTTGAGAGAGTAAAATTGATTTATTTACCTTGAAATATTATTAGATTTGTAATATTCAAATACTGGTCTCAATTTGAAATACAATTAAGCAAAATCCTGTCAACAAAAATTCTCTGATATTGTAACAAAGAGATAAACAAAAATTTTTCATATAAATTTAATATTTTTTATTGTCAGCAGTGTTAATATGGACAGTTTAGGGTAATGCTAATGAAGTAGTTATTGAAGTAACACAGAATGATGTATAATCTGTAGGAGAGGTGGCCTGCTAATTACCAAATCTTTTGGCTTTGTCTCGTGGACACATGGCCAGACTATTTCTCATACTCCCCTGCAGTCAGGTATGGCAAAGTGGCTGAGACCTAACCTAACTCTTGTGTGGTATCCCAGCACCCAATTCACTGCAAGTCATTCTTTCCATCACAGTATGTTAGTCCTGAGTGACTTTCTACAGCAGGTTTCTAGTTTAAAATCTGTATTTTCCAATTGATGAACAATAAAATGTTAATGAAATTTTGGAAAAAGCATGAAGGAGGAAACAAAGAATAAGAAATGTGGTTCAGAGGAAAAGAACATATCATTGCAAAAAAAAGAACAGTTTGTTTGCAGGTGATCAAGAAGCAATATTTACCTCAACATGTGTTCATCAGTTGTAACAAATGTACCAAGCTAATGAAAGATGTTAATAGGGAAAAGTAGGGGAGGGGGAAGGAGTGGGGTATATGACAATCCCCTTATATTTTTTTATCTAACATTCATGTAATCTGAAGCTTCTTTCAAAATAAAATTAAAAGTAAAGAAAAATAGGAAGTAATAGTTTAAGCTCATAAATCCGAACATGATTGTTCCTAACACATATTTTATAAAAGTCTATAAATAACATGATATAATCCCATGAGTCCATGTCTAAATCAATATGTTTTTGTGATTGAGTAAACATTAGTAACTATTAACATTCAGTAATGTATTCTATTAAATCAACTATATATTAGAAAGGTGTTCTTTTAAAATTATTTGAAACCTATTCTCACCATTGTATCTCAAATTGATTTTGTGTTTAGAATTGCTTTTAAATAAGTAAGCTTTTTGATATGTACATTTTCATTAACTCAAATTCATATTTATTTTGTGAAATGGGTAAGAGCTTACTATAACAGCTGCTTTGTCAACAAAGCCATGCCAACTCAGATAAGCATTATTTCTTGTAGAAACACCTTGATTAGCAGTAAAGAAACAAAATGTATTTGTGACAGCAGCTTGGAATAGAAAGTGACAATTGGGGTCATAATTTTTTGAAGAACCTCAAGCTGCATAGAGTAATAACTTTATATGAGAGAAGATAATAAAGTTTCAAAGTTCTTAATGGAGATGTAGAAAGAAAATGAAGAATGGAAAAGGAGATGATTAAGAAGAGAAAGGAGTCAGTCAAATGGTATAAGTCTATGGGAATATAGAAGGTGAATGGCAAATGGGGAATTCTTCTGTGGTGTAGTGGTTATATTATTCTTAGAATAATGAGGACCAATGGTATGGTATAAACTTCTACTTGGCTCAGATGCTTAAGGTAGTGTAGGCATCTGATGTTTGGATCTGTGTAATTGCAGAGAGAAGTATATGCTGCTTAAGCAAAATTTATTTAGACCTTAAGGGATAAGAAAACCTTCATTTTGGTAACTTAAATTGTCTTTATTTTGCTTTTGAATTAAAAAATTGGAATCATGGTAATTGCTATCTTCTTTACCTTGATGAAATATAAAAGTCTTTACACCTATAAAATATGGGCACACCTCATTTTATTATGTTTTGATTTATTGCACTTCACAGAGATTATGATTTATACAAATTGAAGGTTTGTGGCAAACTACATCGAGCAAGTATATTGGCTTAAATTTTCCAAAAGCATGTGTTCACTTCGTTTCTCTGAGGCATAATTTAATTAAGGTATGCAAATTATTTTTTAGACATAGTGCAATTGCACACTTGATAGACAAGAGTATAGTGTAGGCATAATTTTTATTTGTACTGGGAAACCAAAAACATTTTGTTCCTCACTTTACTGTAATATTTGCTTTATTGCAGTTGTCTGGAACTGAACTTGTGCTATTTCCAAGGTATGCCTGTATTGAGATGCATAAAATAATAAGAAAATCACAGTCTTTCAAAACAAAATTATCTACTCAACGAATCAAAGACATGGGCTTTCAGTTACTTAGATTTGAATTTAAATTTCAAAATAGTATTTATTATACTTCTGAATTTGAGACAGTTTTGCCTATTCTTAATCTCATATTATTGATGCATTTCAATGCATCCCTAACCCAAGATTTACACAATTGAAATGCTTTCTGTCCAAGTCATTCTTAAATTATGGACTTGGGTCAGAGCTATAGCTTCTGTTGCAGTTACAGAATAAGAAGACCCTGTGGTTGCTCTTTCAGGGGTTCCTAACTTTCTTAGATATGCCTTTGCCTTGCCTTTCTTTTCCTGCTGACTGCCACCAAGGTTTTGCATTTATGATTTAGATGCAAGGTGCCCTAGAACTCCCTTGACACCCAGTTATGCACATCCTGGAACTGAAGGATATGTAATGTCCCATCTTGTATAATTTGACCGGTAGGAGATCACAGATGGCAGATAAATTCATTTTCCCCCTTATTTCATTGGAAACTTGTGCTTTGCTGATGGGCTGGTTGGTTTAATGAGTTTGTTCATCAATTTTGAATGATAGCGTAACAAGTGATTGTGTGTATGGCAATAAAACAATAAAAATTGTTTTTTTGTTATTCTTTTATTTAAATAGGATAACATGTAAAGTTTGATTAGAAAAAATATTCTAAGTTAGTAAGGTGGACTTGGTATATAATATGTAAACTAAAAGGGATTATTTTATTGAATACTAATTAGTAAATGAGAGAAGTACAAGATTTAAGACTACTCATTTCCAAAAATATGCCAATATAGAAGTGGTAGGCTGTAAAATTGCCCAACCTCCCATAGATGTCCAAGTTCTAAATCCAAGAACCTAGGATTCTGTTACCTTTCTTGGAAAAATAGACTTTGCTAATGGAATTAGTTAAGGATATTGAGATGGGGTGATTATCCTAGATTATCTGTGTATGCCAAATGTATTAACGATGGATTTTACAGAAGAAAGAGGCAGGGGCGTCAGAGGCAGAGAGGGAGATGAAGTGTTAGAAGAAGGTTTGAGTGATGGGACTTCTGGCTTGAAAGGACCCACAAACCAAGGAAGAAGGCCATCCTATAGAAACTGGAAAAGACAAGGAAACAGGTTCTGTTATAGAGTTTCCAGCAGGAATGCAGACTGCTGACATTTTGATTGTTAGTGCAACAGACTTATTTTAGATTTACGTTCTCCAAATGTGTGAAGTAATTTTCTGTTGCTTTAAGCCACTAAATTTGTGGTAATTTGTTTCAGCAGCAATAAGAAACTAATACATGAGACAGAAAATTAGTTTTAGAGAATTCTTTTGTATAAACCAAATTAAAATGAAGAAAATGTTAGTTTTCCTTCTTGACCTGAATTCACTTAAAAACACATATTGAATTGGTTATATTTCAAGGTAAGTTTAACCCTATTGCTCCAATTAGTTTACCTAGCCAGAGGTAAAGATAATTATTTTTTGCTAGGAAATATGCCTCTCTAATTGCTAATAGATTAGCTTGTGAATCCAAACATGGTTATAATAAATTAAAATCAAATAAATAAATTTTAAAAAATCTGGAAAATTAATGTAATCAAAATCATGCCAATTTTGTACCTTGAAACCAGAAATATCCATGGTATATTTTGACCTTTCTGCTTTCAGCTCTTTTATTTATTCTGACCATGCTAGAAATTCATCCACTGACCTGAGACACAGTTCTAGGATTTGGCTCAATGCTAACATGCCTACAGATGTTATCACTCTAATTTATTACTAGTCTCCATTTTCATTTTGCATGTCATGCCTACTCTCATATGCATAGATGTCTCAACCCATCCAATGCACGAAGCATTTTACATATGCATAGATGTTTCTCATGATCATCAGCTCCTTGAGAAATAGTACCACTTTAAGACACTGTTTTTTTCCTAACATCATTTTCTCATCTAATCATACTAAATAAAAATGTGAGATGTGCATTTGATATTATGGTTTTATAACAAAGGTAATTGTATACAACAGTGTCTACTGTAAGAAAATATAATTGTTATGTCATATTTGAATAAGCACAAGCACTTTGCTTTATGTACATGTCAGATTGAGAAGGATGAAAGGTAGAATCCTTTTTCTTTTTTTTCAGAAGGTTGTGCCATATTTCCTATTCCATGTATTTTCAAGTACTCTTATATTCAGATTATTTCCCCCTACAATTTTATTTTCCAGTGATTTAAATTAACTTTAAGACAGGGGTTCTTAACCATTATTGTTACATGGACCGCTTTGGAGTCAGGTGAAAACCACATACCCCTTCTCAGATAGTTTTATGACACCCCCACACCAAAACATCCCCACAAGAATGTTTTTTGAATTTTAAATCCAAGCCTACAGACCCCCTGAAATTTTTCCATGGACCCCTTCACCCCTGCTTTAAAGTAAAGATAAAATATGGGCTCAAAAAAGATTGTGAAATTGGTGAAGAAATGGTTTAATTAAAAGGGAATAATAATAAAACAATTAAACATTGAATAATGGACGGAGATGGCAAAGAAGATGATCTGATTCTTGAGTAGCTCCCAAGAAATGATACTTGCAAACCTCCATGACCATCAGTCAGTCTCTTCCTTTTTTGAGAAATGACAAACTTTATTAACTGGGATATATTTATTTACTTTCAAATTATAGTTTATGAAATATGTTTGTTTTATTTTTACAATTGATGCCTTTTATATCTGGAATAATTGGCTGGATATTTTGGGTTGAAATAAAATGCATTAAGATTTATTCCACCAAAACTAAATTAAAGAAAAATTAGCCATTTATTATGCTTCATTTAATAGCAAGATTGTCAGAAGAAATATTAAACTCTTAAATAATACAGTTGTAGTTATAAACTTACATTAGTTTGCAAGAATGGCATGAGTTATTTAGGAATCTCTTTAGTACATCCTTCACATTCTTTTCCTTATGCTATAAATCAGCATTGTGATCAGTGCAATATAAGCAATCTAGGTCATTTTATCATATCTATTACAATATTGGTCCTTGGTTGCAAATACATGAGAAAAGACTACCATAAAATAGAACACAGTGATAGCGATCATGAGAGAAGTACAGGTAGAAAAGGTTTTTATTCTCCTCCTCTGAGAAGCATATCCTCAAAATGGCAAGGACAACACAGAAGTAGGATATCAGAACCTTGGTCCAGGAAGACAACAGATTAGTTCCCAAATGGTAAACATAGCTATTTCTGGACTGTAGGTATAAGAAAAAGGCAAGCTAACAGAGGGACATCATCACATTAAAAATGGTTGATTAAATTTCAAAAATGGAGAAGCCAATCCTTAAATTCCTATGGAATTGCAAGGGATTCTCAATGGACAAATCATATTGAAAACAAATATCAAAGTTAGAGGTCTCACACATGCTGTCAGGTAGCTATGGTGAATACCACACAATGAATGGGTTTAAGTAACAAGAATATATTGCCTCATTGTTTCAGAAACTAGTGTTCCAAAACAAGGCTTTGGGAAGGCAAATGGTCTCCCCAAAGTCTTTAGCTATTTATTGGTGGCCTGCCTAAAATTCTTGGGGCCCCTTGGTTTACAACTCGGCCTTCTGTCTCATAGTAACTCTCCCTCCTTGTATCTGCTTTTCTGGTTTCCACTGATCTCAGCCTTTTGGTCTGTCCCTTATGCTTTCTCTAATTGTATCCAAATTTCTTCTGCTGGCTCTTGATATAAACATAGACACCAATGGGGAAAACTTGAGAATTAAGAAATAAATCCATCATCTATAGCCAATTAATTTTTGACAAGGTTGCCAAGTATGTTAATTAGGGAAAAGAATGGTTTTTCAGTAAATGGTGCTGAGAAAACTGGGAATGCACATGCAAAAGAATGAAGTTTGAACTTGACCTCATACCATGTACAAAAATCAACTCAAAATGGAACAGTGACCTAAACTTATGATCTAAAACCGTAAAATCCTTACGAGAAAACATTTGGAGGATCCTTCATAACCTTAGATTTGGTAGTAATCTCTTAGCTATGGTACCAAAAGCAAGTGGAGCAAAGAAAAAAATAGGTTAGATGGACTTCATCAAAATTAGAAACTTTTGTACATTAAAAGACATTATCAAGAAAATGAAATAAAAACCTAAAAAATGAAAGAAAATACTTGCTAAAATATCTTCTGTTTTCCTAGGCTGCTTTAGCATATATCATGAAATGATTTGGCTTAAACAATGTGAATATATTAACTCACAGCTTTGAGGCAGGGAAAATGTCCAAATCAAGACATTATTAATGCAATGTTTTCTCCCCAAGACTGTGGCATTTTGGGGCTTATTACCAGGTTCAGACCTTGCAGCTGAGCTTGACACATGGCAGGGAACACGGCCACATTGCCTAGTTTCTCCCTTCTCTTCTAGGTTCCATTGATTTCAGATTCAGGTTGATTTGTCTGTCACTTTTATTTTCTCTGCATGAATATATTTCTCTTACAAAAGACCTCAGCAATAAGATTAAGATCCATCCCGATTGAGGTGGATCATATTTTCACTGACTTAGCTGAATCGAAATGTCCTAATTAAAATAGGTTCACATCCACAAGATTGGAATAACTTTAGGAACATGTTTTTCTGGGGGTGCATGCAACTTCATACCATCACACCATATAGCTGATTTTTAATAACCAGAATATGTAAAGAACTGCTGCAATTCGCCAAAAAAGCCAAATAACCTTATTTATACATGATCAAATGATAAGAATAGATATTCCTTCAAAGATATTCATATGGCCAATAAGCACAAAAATGCTCAAAATCATTGTTCATCAAGGATATGCAAATAAAAACCACAGTGAGATGCCATGTCATACCCGCAATGATAGCTATTATAAAAAAAACAACAACATAAAATATCAAGAGTTAGTAAAGATGCATAGAATTTGGAACTCTTACACATTGCTGGTGCAATTGTAAAATGGTGCAGCCACTGCGTAAAGCAGATTGGTAATTGCTTAGAAAGTTGAGCATAGAATTATCACATGACCCAACAATCTCTTTTGTTGGTATTTATCAAAAAAATTGAAAGCTGGGATTCAAACAGATGCATGTACAACCAAGGTTATGGTAGCATTATTCACTATAGCCAAAAGGTGGAAGCAACTCAAGTGCCCATCAAGAAATGAATGGTTAAATAAAATGTGGTATATACTTACACTGGGATATTAGTCATTCATAAAAAGGAATGTAGTTTTGATACATGGCACTGAATGGATTTGCCTTGCAGACATCACATTGAGTGAAATAAATCAGGCACAGGTGAATATATTATGATGTCACTTATATGACAAAGGTAAATTTATAGAGAAATACAATAGATTACAGGTTACAAAGGACTGGGACAGAGGAATTATTGCTTAGTGGGTTCAGGGAAATTGTGAATTGTATATAGGTTACTAAAATAAAAAGATTTAAAGATTACATATATTAAATATGAATACTATTTGCTTTATTTTCTTTGTATCATATTGTTGGCAGCACTGATTTCCTGGTTTTTGGTTACATCATAAGAAAGAATTCAGAGACGCACCAAAGTTAGGAGAAAGTTAGAAAACAGTTTAATAAAGGTAAATACACAATCAGACATGAGTGCAAATGTGCTACAGGGCAAGACATGTGCTCCCTCTCTAGGGGTTTCTGGTTTTATTGGCTATCATTGGGGCTTAGGGTTTATGCTGATTGGAGTATTTACGACAAAGTGGAGGAAATTAATTAGGTGCTTTGGTTTCTAGGGTTTGCTGTCCATTGTAATTGGTTTCTGGCTTCTCTCCACGAGCCCTTCTGAAGGTTTCTATGCAAGGTGCTTATGAAAGTATGTGGGTGGTGAATGTGGTGCCCTTACTGTTATTCCTTCTTTCTGCTATATGAGAATGTTGCCAAGTTATGTTCTGATAATGTAGCTGCTGGGTGGAAACTGCTAGATGACTTCGGATAACTTGTTTGTGTTAACTTGTCTGTGTGAGTTAGCAGGCTGCAGTCTGTGCCTCAAGATTTCTTTCCAGTTGGTGTTTGTGTAACACATGGGTTTTCTGCCCTCCTCCTTAGGTCCCTGAATCTGTTTGATATTGGTTATGAAATCCAAAAACAGATATTGGATTATGCTTGTAAACTGCTTTGTTCCTCTGGGCATATTATTTTGGATTCAGAGGTTTCACTTTTAATTGATTAAGTAATGATTCAGGCTTTGATTGGGCCACATCAGTAGGATGTTGAGCCCCCACCCCCTTGGTAGGTGGGTACTCACAGAGAAACTGCACACAGAGAAGGGAGTTTGGGGTTTTGATCCTGGAGCCTGGAAAGTAAACACATAGGAAAGCAGTTATGTGAGGAAGGAGAAAAGGCTCAATTGGACTCAGTAGAGGCCCTGGGAAGAGAGACAAGCTGTTTGCCTGATAGTCTACAGCTGGCCTTGTGAAGAGAGCAGAGGAGTCAAGCCCAGAGAAAAATGAGTCCCTGAAAGAGAGGAACCGAGGAAGCCTGAACCCCTGCAGATGTCGGCAGCCATGTTGCTCCAACATGGGGCAACAGACTTTGGTAATGGAAGTAACTTATGCTTTATAGCCTGGTAACTGTTTCTACCCCAAATAAATACCCTTTATAAACGTAAAGAGATTTCTGGTTTTTTGCATCAGCACCCTTTTTTTCTGACTAATATAGTCCCTATTCTATAATGCCTCAATATTCTAGTCTATTTCCTTCAAAAAAAAAAAATGGATATGTCAGAATACTTCACCTATATATAATCAGCTTATAAAATAATAACCAGGAAATGTAGGCATAACTAAATATATTTGTTGACTAACTAAAAAAGAATGAATGATAGAATTGAGGGATGAATTAAATCTCCAACCAAAAAATCCCAACATCAAGTTTTCTTCTGTGATTTAATCACAATTTTATGTTATTTTGATTTTCATAAAGAAATGGTGAAAATTTGTATATTATTCTCTAAAATATGCACTCCTTTAAGTCAGGACACATCTTTTACTTTTTTCCTCTTGATATTTTTGATATATAATATGAGCTTGGCACATTCCAGGCTCCAAAATAATATGAAGTAAAACAACCAAGTAAAAGAGAAATGGTGGATAACAAAGAGACATTATTAAGGCTGTTATCAAGGCTAA
Source organism: Cabassous unicinctus (assembly GCA_029593785.1). Lineage (NCBI taxonomy): Eukaryota > Metazoa > Chordata > Mammalia > Cingulata > Chlamyphoridae > Cabassous > Cabassous unicinctus. Next base: position 42,084 of record JAQZBX010006529.1, on the reverse strand, counting down.
GCTACTCATTACAATGAATTTAAATCATTGAGGCCCTTTTTGGTAGTCCAAATATTCACATGAAGATCATGTAGCTGCTCCTTCTGTGATTTCCCCTGCATCATATCTTTCATGTGGCCAAAGACACAGTCAGAACCATGTACATTAAAAGGACAATAGATAATACATTCATTATATCCTAAACTCTGGAAATTTCTTTGTTTAACATTCATTAAACATTGTAGCAATTTTGTTTTTAAAATGTGCTTTTACACTTAACATTGTTGATGATTTCTTTTACAGCTCAAACTCTCATTTGAAGTTTAAAATTAATTGCTTTTTTTTAAAACAATTTATTGAAGTATATCATTATACCTGAACATACATAAAGTTTGTAAACATTTTTTCAGTAAACATTGTGAGTTTACAAAACAAACATGCATAACATCATACAGGGCTCCCACATATCCCCCCCCCCCGACAAACACCCTGCATTATTGTGAAACATTTGTTAACAAATCATGAAAGAGCATCGTCAAATTATTACTACTAACTATAATCGGTATCTTCCTCCCCTATATATTTTTTTAAGGATTTATTTATTTATTTATTTATTTTATCCATTTTTACTCCCCCCTGCAACCCATTTTTGCTGTTTCTGTGTCCATTCCCTGGGCAGCTATCGATGTCCGTTTCCTGCCCTGTTTTCTCATCCTTCTCCTCCTGTCTTCACTGGGATTCGATCCTTGGAATCTCTGATGAAGGAGACAGGTGTCCTACAACCTGCGCCACCTTAGTTCCTGGTTTTTTGGCATGTCTCGCCTTGGCTCTCCCTTGTGTCACTCTCCTGTTAGGTCATCATCTTGCTGCATTGCTCACGGGACCTAACGGTGCACCCACGCATGGGGTCTTGGTGGCTCACCTGCTCACAAGGCCTGATTGCCCACACACCTTCTATATTTTTCTTTTTTTAAATTTTTGTGGGGAAGTCCTGTGGATCGAGCCTAGGTCCCTCCATACAGGAGATGGATGCCCAACCACCCAAGCCACATCCATCCCTCTGCTATATCTCTTAAGGTTGACCTAAGATACCCAAAGTTACTGTCTTTTCCAATACAGGATGGTCATATAACAAATCAGGCTTAGTTTATCACCATCATTCTAAAAACCAGACCTAGGGAGGAAAACTAGGTCTGGGGACATATGCATGGTTTCTAATATAGCAAATGTTTAGCCTACCCTGATTATCACAAAATTAGGACAGCGAGATTATTCACATTACAATAAATTTTCAAGAAACATTTTACACTCCTAAGATGTTAATATGCTATTTAACATTGGAGAAGTAGACAAAACTCTTCCCTCTTAATTATTGCATCGACTCTAATCATTGATTCACAAAATTACACTTGACAAAGTATTTGAAATAAAACTATTCACACATACACATATTGTATAATAAACAACTAAACACCAAATCTCTATCATCCACTTTTTAAAAAGTTTTGTCATATATACTTTTTTAATAATAAATATATTATCACAAATAAATTATGTTTTGATTGACTCAAACCCCTCTGTTTTAATCTATAGGCAAATCCAATTGATTATCATGAAATTTTTATTGTTTTCCAAATCCCTTTTTAATGCATTTACAATATAGACTTGTATAATCAAGCTAGCTAGCTAGATAGATGAATGAAATGTTTTTCCTAGATATATAGTAATATAATTTGCTTTATTTTATGAAATTTGTATCATTTTATGGTTCATTTTATTTTTTTTCACTCAGCAGTAATTTAGAGATATCCTTCTCTCTCTACTTTAAAAATTTATACCATCTTCACCTTTTATTTCATGGAATATGGTCATTCATTGAATTGAAAGTATTGAACATGAGAACAGCTGTTCTGATACAGAATATGAATAAAAGGCCAACCTTAACCCATCCACCAATGAACACTTACAATAACCTCCTCATCATTCTGGACACAAGACAATTCATTCATCACCATTGATGATGCTTAATAACATTGGTAACTTTAAAAAGTCTGTGGAAAAGGCATTTATCAGCAAATTGTAACTTTTTACTAAAACTGTTTTGGTGTACACTAAAATGTACATATTTACAAAAAGAAGTTAGAGAAATAGAAATTAAAATGCACCTTATGTCTTTTTTATTATTTATTTTTTGCAACCTGAGCTCATTCCAGGTCTCCTTTCCTACAGAATACAAAGAGCACACCCACAATCAAACCCACTGCTTAAGTCACAAAGTACTAGATTTTACAAATATATTCCCCTAGGAGAATCCACATATTTTGAAGTTAGTAGCACAAAATTTGGACCCCTTTTTTTGGAAGCCACAGTTTGTTTCCATCTCAGCTGTGGAAATCAAAATCTGTCTTATGACCTCACCTGAAAAGGAAGAGTGCATTTGTGTAGGCTGTGGTACGGAGGGTATCCAGCAGCCAACCTCATGCTTAGTCCTTTGTTGAGCATCTTCATCAGAAGTGTCTAGTCTAGAGGGCAGAATGTTTCCCTTTTAATCACAATCATCAAGTGAAATAATTCTGGAATCTTCTCAGATCTTCTTTCATTCTCTGTGAAAATGCACAAGCAAGTTTGCTTTATAAAGTAGGGTAAGCATCCAGTCCTTAAAAGCCAGGGAGAAGGGGCTCAAGATCCAGTAGAAAGAAGAAGGCTGGCTGCTGTGGCTGGCCATCATGTGTAAAGTCAGGCTGCCAGATATGGCCTTTGAAGAGAAGTCTTCCACCATGTCAAAAGAAAACATTTCTAGAAATGTTAGGGGAACTCTCCTTCCATATGCTGGGGGTAAAAAAATGGGGTGGGAGGGAAGGGAGCAGTGATTGGCTTTATCAATCCAACAAAAGGCAGGTAAGGTACAGAAAATAAGATGCTACTTTACTTCAAGTCAGTTAAATAACTAATCTCAGTATACAAAATAGTAATTTCTTCAGGAAGGCTGTTGAAGAGGGTTTGCTGGTGGTCTTTATGCATAGTTATTTGAAAAAGAAGTTTAGGTATTAGGTATAACGACTACTGTCCATGAATCTATGCCTAATGAAAATGAAAAGATAAATTTAATATTATATATATGAAAAGTATCAGAGATGAAAGAAAATGTAAAACATCAGAATGAGTGGAAATGTATGCAAGGCTACTCCTCATCCTGGTTTCATACTCTTGAGCAGCCTTTTGAAATTTTCAGTAGTAATTTCCTTTGGGCTGGGTATAAGTTTAAAATTTTCCTTCTTTTCAGTTATCAAAAGAATATTGTAGAACTTATGTGATAAACCAACTTCTCACTGATTACCTTTGATCACATCCTCACATTTTTGGGATTGTCACAAGGACAGGGTTGATACTCACTGAGGGGCTGGGACATGACTAATGTTCACATAAAGTTATTTGCTGATGAAGGATGTCAGCATTTTTCTGAGGGTCATGTATCAGGTAATGGCACTTTTGAAATTGCTACATAAATATGAATGCATTGCTGCAGCAAGAACTTTTTGCCCTAAGGGACTATTATTTTCAGGCTGCAGAGTGCAATCTCAAATCCAGAAAGGTCAATGCCATACATTCAGGGTGAAAAGTACTGTTATTTTAAACCATTTCCTGACATTTCTTAGTCAAATGGGTCCTTTTCACCAGCTTCCAAATATTTTAATTTATTTGTTTTTTAAAAAGGCAAGGGTCTTGTGGATTTAAATGTATCACTGGAGGTCCCAACTCAAATGGTTTAATTTTATCATAGAAATTAAATTGTGTTTAAAGCTTTTAAATGATTCTTTTTGTAAAATAAAGGGAGACATCAATCTGGGCCCATTGACATTTTCATGTCTGGGCATCCCTGCCTCCCTCCCTCCCTCCCTTCCTTCCCTCCTTTCTTCCTTCCTTCCTTTCTTATCAAATCCCTCTGTACAAAATCAGAAACATTTGTAGAGTTCTAGTCCTAAAACTGTTGGCAGAGAAAAAGGGGATGAATTGTGTTACCACCAAGAGAAGTGGGTAGGGGCTGAGACACCTGGACAAGCCAGGAGACCTCAGACACTGAATAACTCCTGCCCTACCAGAGGCCTGGTCAGTGGGGTGATACCCAGAGGGGTGGACCACTTGGAGGAAGAAGCCCATTGCACGGCCGTCTATATGATACTACATTCCTGCAAATTCTACAAGGCCACTCATTTGCAGAATCTTTTCCTGTCCAGAGATGGGGAGTTATGGATGAGAACACACAGGAAGAATGGCTTACCCAATTCCCTATGCATTTTCCATCAGCACTGTGAGCAGAGCCCTTCTAAACTCCTCCTTATAAAACACATACCAGGGATGGAGGGGTCTGAGTGGGGGAGATAACATTCATTCATAAAAGAGCAAAGAGTGCCTACTTGCTCCATTTCCAAATTTAATGATCCTTTGCCAGGAGTGGATAGAAACAAAAACAATGTGCCAGTGCTGCTGCAGTGGAGGGGTGGGTTGTTGAATGCTGAAAAATACTGTGGGAAGATCCCTCCCCACCCCATGCTACTGTTGCTGGAGTTTCTCTAGGTTCTTGGCTATGCTACAAAAATGAATTTTAAGTAAATGCCAGTTCAGTTAGGTCAGTAGTTTATTAAGAAAATTAGAGAGGAGAAATGGGAGAAAATAAAAGAACAGGGCAAGAACAGGGCTAGAACAGTGGAAAGGAGAAAGGACTGATTTAGCTTCCGCACATGCTTTTTAAACCATTAACTATTCTGCCCCTTTGCTAAATGCTAAGTTCAGCGGAGGAATCCCAGTTGTTTGCTGTTTTGAGTGATTACCTCATCTGTCAATACCCTGGGAAGGCCCAATGATAAGGCCCTTTGAGAATATCCGGGCCTTCTCCTTGATTCCAGGGGAAATCTTGCTCCAAATGGGGGTTCTTGCAAGGTTCTTCCAGAAGCGATCTTGTGGGGTATCCATGGCCAAGCAGATTTTTTTCCTGGTTTAAGATCCATTTCTTGATTCCCTAACCTACCTCACTATTGGCACACACAGTCCCTTAGCATTCTGACTCATTGTATGGCCTAGGAATGAGAGATACACAACACACAAGAAAACCAAGTTGGTGGTGCCAAGACTGGAATTCTGCCTGCCTCTTTCCACATACAAATCAAAGTGAGAAATGAAACTCTTTCTTCTCATTCCAGAGTGGTACTTAAAAGCCCAGGATATTCAGGGCCAAGTTCCCAGGCTACTATGATCAACATGAAATATAAGTATTCACTGAAAGAACTTAGATAGGTGTCAGCCTTAATAAAAAGTTGGATACACTCTTCCCCATAATAAGCAAATCTCTGAAGACCCACACTACTATAACATTTGAAAATATATTAAATTATATAATAAAATAATGAATAATACTTTGTGGGATTTACAAAAAAGATCTTTCCAATCTTTTCCTCATAAGAAGTGGAAAACTTCTTTAAAGGTGTCTTTAAAATAAAAGAACTTTTCTTTCTGTGCTTTTTATACTCCAATCTAACTTGTCCACTTTGGTTGTGAGCAAGTCAAGAATGCTATCTTGCTCTTCAATTTCCATCTGCTTCCCCAAGGCTCTGTCATTCAGGCAGCCTTCTCCCAGGAATGGCTCATCTAGATGGCTGTGGATCTTCTGGTGACAAGCTTGGAGGCCTAGGTTCTTTGGTAAGCCTCAGCACTCATGGTAGAGCTGGATCCTTCAGTGATGGAGTCTTAGTTACCCAGTTTTTGAGGTTTGGGTAGATAGCCTGGTACTTTGACGGCTGTACATTACTTGCAGTTATGGCTTCTTTCAATCTGCTGCTAGGCTAGGGGCCATAGCAATGGCCACAGATAGCTTTCCAGCCTGGGTATGCTGAAGCTGATCCCTTCTGTCCAGGAGGCCATTATGTCTCTCAATCAGCTTCAAATTACTTCTCTAATTATGGCAGGGATTTGAGCAGTAGCTGCTTACAGCTCTCTAACATGGACAACTGAAACTGATTTGTACTGTTCAGGAAATTTAGTGTGTTTTTCAATCAAACCCACTCCACACCTGCTGGAGGTAGATTTTAAGTCACATTTTAATCAATCTGAAGGTATAGGGAGGCTACTGACTTTAGCTTTGCTTAGTATTGGAATCCAGCTAATGGAATTTGTTAATCAATAGCCATAGTCAGTGCCAGGCAATGCCCCTATCATGCTCTTGGGAAAGGGGGCTTCTATTAACAGCCAGGGAGTTGTTCCTGAATCCACCTGCCACACAAATGTGGGATGAGCACCAGCCTCTGGAGCATGGGGGAATCTACTTCACAAATTTTTACCACAGATTTTCAGTCTCAAACTTTGACTCTTCTTTGGATGGTGTATGGTATTCTTCTGGTCTACAGAGGCCTTCAAAAAGTAGATTTAGATAGATCCTGACTGATTATTTGCTTTCCTATAGGCTAAGCTGAGTCTTAGAGCTCACTACTCTTCTACTATCTTGGATCTCAGTCCCTTGTCCCATTCTTAACCTATTTCTGTACTTTCTTCTGATAGTCAGAATAATAATCACATTTAAACATGGATGAATAGAAGAATTACAATTAAATAAAACATAAAAACAAAGAGATAAATTGAACAAAAACATTCTAAAATTTAATAATTTCAGGACATGAAAAGTCAATACAGCAAGCAAATAAATAATTTAATATCATATAATAAAAATAATTTAAAATCTAAAGCTTCAATAAATTTATATATATATATATATATATATATATATCAGAAATTAGATGGATAGACATAAGGAAGATATAAAAATGGGAGTCACAAAACTCACTAATAAATTAGATATAAAGCAAGCAGAAACCAAGTATAATTTAGAATAATATGAAAGTGATTAGTCACCAGAGAAATTACAGTTAAGGATAGAAAAAATGAAAAGGACAGATATGAAGAAAAATCAATTGAAATAAGAAAAAAAAAATTAAAACAGAGAAACTGGAAGAATTAAAATACTGAAATATAATTTTCAAGTGGTAAAAACTTGACTTCTATAGGTATAAAATAAATACATGGCAAAAATTTATTTTTTATTTCATTAATTGGAGAATCAGTAAGATGATAAATGAATCAAAGAGCTTTTAAGTACTTTATTTTGAAAGGTACAAAAATTAAGGTTTTGTTTCCTTTTAAAATTTATTGATGATAATATACATATAGATAAGTGAATGTGTCACAAGCGTAAATGAATTTGCATGAACGGAAAACAGTCCTTTAAACAGAACCAAGACTTGGAAGCAGAATATTGTCATTATTCTAGAACTCTCCCTTAAGATGCCTTCTAGTGAGGATTGGAAATGTATTTGTCTAGAAAGGATAAATGGAAAATGCTTTTCTCTGAGAGCTTTGATACCCTTGAAACCTAAAGCAAAACTGACAAGGTTTTTGAGAATTTTGCATGAGTGGATAAAATGCCAGGCTGGATGGAAGTAGACAGAGACAAGACAACATGAAGGATAAAAAGGACTTCAACAGAAGAACCATGGAATTAAAAGTCTCCACTGAAGTCATCCCCTCAGGCCAAGACTTTGGATATGATAGGATTTCTAACACAGGACTTGGAGGGGGCAAGCCTTCTGTCCAGATATTCAGGGAGACTTGAGCTGCCACCCCAATGCAAGAGGGTGTGCTCTTCAGAGTGCCTGCACATGATCCCAGTGCTTGGGAATTAGGTACTATTGTTTGCAGAGAGCAGAACCACCATCCACATGCTTGAATTGGGGAGAGGGGGATGTATGCCACTCCAGCAGGTCCAGAGGCCAAAGCATTGTTCCACAAATGGGTCTCAGACCTTGAAATCTAATGGAATTTGCCAGGCTGTATTTCAAACCTGCTTGGAAAACTTTATCCCTTTTACCATCCAATTTCTCTCCTCTGGAATGGGAATGTCTATGCTATGCCTGTCCAAATATTTTATTTTGGAACCAAATAACTTTTCTTCTAGGTTTCACAGTTTGAAAGCCTAGAGAGGAATTTTTCCCCAAGATGGACTACAGCCACAACAAATTTTGATGTGACTTAGGATTTAGAGATGTTTGTGAAGTGATTTAAGGATTTTGGGTAATGGGATGAATAAATGTATTTTGTATGTGGGAAGAAAATGAATTTTTGTGTTCCCCTGGGCAGATTTGTCCTTATAATTATCCTCATTTTTTTGGAGTAAACCTTTTTGTTAATTGTACTTCTTGAATACTTTTTTCATTTATGGTGTGGTCCCAATGAATTAAGGTGTGTCTTAATTAATATTATTGGGGACTTTATGAAAAGAAGAAAATGGAAGTGAGAGGCTAGAGAAGGTAATACAGAAAGAAGTTGGAAGACAGAAAAACCAGTAAGAGCAGACAAAAAGAGAAAGAGACCTCCATGTGAAAGAATTTAGTGATGCAATCCCAGAAACCCCAAGAATTGCACTAAGTGAGCCCCAGAATGCTAGTGAATTTGCGAAGAGCACAGACCTTGCTGATATCTTGGATGTAGATCTATAGCCTTCAAAACCCTGAGGCAATAAATTTGTTTTTAGCCAGCTCATTGTTTGGTATTTGTCATAGATATCTGACAAATTAAGTTTTATTTATGTTTTTGACAGAAGTTACTATAAATATTAAAAGAATTGTTATAAACATTGGCTCACAACATGACTGTGTGAGGCTTCAAGGCTGAGTTCTTCAGGACAGGCTCTGATTCAGAAACTTCCATGATGGTGAAGTTGAATTTTCCAGTAGAAGTTGGGTAGCTGAAAGAGAAGGAGAAATTCTGCTTTCTGACATCTGGTATCCCCAGTTATGTTTTTAAGAATGCCAATTAATTGGATGGGGTGACTCTTCACATTATGTGAGCAATCTTCTTTGATGAGTGTGGATAAAATTAGTTGTAGATGCCATGATCTTGCATTGCATGCAAACCCTTCTATGAAATCTCACAGTGAAAATCCACCCAATACTGGCTTGATCAAACAAGTGGAAACCACAATGCTTGTGAAATACCATGATGGTGGATATGGCATTCTATGAGCACAGAGATAGCAGTTTTTGCAGTAGTATTGTGCAAATAGAAGTCAAATTAGTATCTAAAGTAAGTGTCCTTTCCAGTAAGAATGAAACACTGCCCCTTCCATGATAACAGTGGTACAAAATAAGCCATTTCCCACCAGGTAAGATGGTGAACAGCTTGAGGAATGGTTACATATTGGGGATTGAGTGTGGGTCTCTGCTGCTAGCAGATTGGACACTCAGCAGGGGCTATGCCCAGGTCAACCTCAATGAGTAGAAGCCCATCTTGCTGAGCCAGTGCATAATCACAATCCTTGTCACTATGGCCACTTTCTTCTTAAGCCCTTTGGACAATAACAAGAGTGGCTGGGGAAAAGGCTGACTGGTATTCAAAGAGCAGGTCATTCTACCCATTTAATTATAAAATCCTCCTATGCCAAAGACACTGTTTCAAGAGCATCCACATGAGATTCAATATCTTCATATTTTTCATACATTCAGAACATTCTATCCACACACCTCTCAAACAGATCAATTAGTCTATACTCTTCCAACCATGTTCGTTCCAAACCTGGCCATCCAGCTGAACTACAGTTCACAGCCCAAGCATCTGAATACAAATGCATCTCTGGCCATTTATCATTCAAACAAAATAAACTACTGGGTACAGTGCCTTATGTTCTTCCCACTAGGAAGATTACCTTCCAATATAGTCCTTCAGGGATTTTCCAAAAAGAGTCTGTAGTGCTGCAGCTGTCCCCTTATGGATGGTGTCTGTATATTCTGCAAAACCTTCTGTAAACAAGTCCGAAGTTTTTACTTTTGTAACAGTTTAATATTGTTTATTAATTCCAAAAATAGATATTGGATTATGTTTGTAAACTGATCTGTTCCTCTGGGTGTATTAGATTGCATTAACTTCAGAAGTTTCACTTATACTTGATTAAATTATGATTAGGGTTTTGATTGTGCTATGTCAGTAGGACATCAAGTCCTCACCTCCTTGGTGGGTGGGAACTCACAGAGAAAATGACATGGCAGAGGAGAGAGTTTGAGTTTTGATGCTGGAGCCCCAGGAAGTAAATACACAGGAGAAGAACACAGAGGAAGAGAGACAGCTTAATAGACAGGATCCTGAGGCCCCAGGAAGAGTGATGAGCCATTTGCCTGATAGTTTGCAGCTTCAGAGACCAGAACCCTGAGCAGTTAAGCCCAGAGAGAAACAGCCCCAGGAAAGAGATGAGAGTTATCCCAGCCTATAGCTGATACTGGAAGAAGCTGTACCATGAAGCCTTAGGAGGAAGAGGAAGGCTGAACCCTCACAGAGACTGGCAGCCACCTTGCTCCAACACATGGCAACAGAACTTGGTGAGGGAAGAAACTTAATGCTTTATGGCCTTGTGACAGTAAGCTTCTACCCCAAATAAATACCATTTATTAAAGTCACCAGATTTCTGGTAATTTCCATTAGTGCCCCTTTGACTGACTAATACTACTTCATTTAATAAACTAGGTAAGAAGCCATAGCAGCTGGCTGGAAAGAATGTAAGCTGAATGAAGTGGAGACCATGGGCATTTGAGGCACTTCTTCAGTAACTTATTTGTGCCTTCAGGGCCAACTAGAGCCTGATCTCTTAAAAGCCATTTCCATCTGATGATGGAGTTGAGGTGTAAGTAATTTAACTTCCTCCAACTTGTACTGCCCTTTCCTTAAACTAAACTGTAAGCTAGATACAGCTGGTCACAAGACATTCTTCAGGAAATACTTGCCTGAGAACAAGCAGATCTTAAGGACAGTAAAACTGTAACTATCTGACCTTCTCCTCCTTGCATGAGCAATATAGATGTCTGCTTCTTTGAGTGTAATCAAAGAAGCATTCTATAGAAGTCACATGCAATCCTGCATATGATGATAAACCTCTATAAATGTTTGTACCTTTAATCTTGAGCAAAGTGCTGCATTCTTTTAAAGTTATTCTTATCTATGATAAAAGTCCCACCATCTTCTCCCTAGGTATGGACAATCATGTTCCTAATTGTCATTTGTCCTTCAACTGCTGGGTTCAAGGACCCAATGTAAGCCACCAATACTCATTTACTCACCAAGCTAGACTTGTC
>JAQZBX010006529.1:17489-30843 GCA_029593785.1 Cabassous unicinctus | reverse complement strand
CCAGAAGGAATACAGCACATATTCCAAGAAAAAAGGATTATGAAGCTTACATTGCTAAAGCAATTGGCTGGCTATTGTTATGGGCAGTGGGTTAGCTAGAGCAGACTGTCTCAAGTAAGACAAATAAATTTGTATATTGAAGGAGGAATTAAAACTAGAAAGAGATATGCTGATTTCCATCTCCACTTTAGTGACAGGTTTCTCAGAACAACTAGATGAAAAGGAGGAAGACATGGAAATACTGAAGTGCTGTTTCTTAAAGTTAGAGGTTCATAAACAAACACATCCAAGAGATGGGGCTATATTAGCTAAAAAATTTTGGGATATGAAAACATGGAACCCTTGTGAATATGGGGATAGTGCTATTGATGTAGAAGTTATTGAAGAAGAGACAAAATTCCTTTGGTCTGGCTCCTTATACAGAGGAAAGCTTAATGCTAGGTACACCACCCAGCACAAGCAAGAGTCTTAAATGTTGGGCCTATTAGTGAAACAATGAATGTTAGAGAATATTCTGTCTGAAAATTGATTGAATCAGGAAAATCTTTCCTGCAACAACATAAGGAATCCTTAAAAACCTGGATGGTAAATTTTAGAATGAGGTGATGGGATCAGCTGAACTTCCAGGGAAGCAGAAAAACTGAGTAATGTCACCACCAGTCCTGTCTTAATGCAAAAACTTGCATAATTTTCAGAATACCTCAGAATACCTCAGGGAACTCAGAATATATGTGACTATATTCTGATATAGTTACATGATATAGACATGTGACTATATCACATGTCGAGATATTTGTATGACACCAGAGGACTTCCAAACCCATCCACTGGGTGGAAAACTATACAGGAACCACAATCCATGCTATGGGGATTAGGATAAAAAGAAGATATTTATGATCAGAATTTTACAGTGCTCACCCATACCATGTTTAGAGGAGAAATTAAGGAGAAAATTATAAATTTTGAAACCAAGAATTGTGGTGGTGCTCTGGTAGCCCTTTTTAAGTGCATTAGTGACTGCAAAACTATTGTAATAGGTGAGGCCATGACTAATTTGAGTGATTTAGACAGAAACAGAGCCTGAGCAAGAAAGATCATGAAAGGACAAAAGATTAAAAATATGAAAAGCAAACATCTCAGGGATCCACATTGACAGCTAAGGGCCTTATTAAAGCAAATGTGGGCAGACCTTTTGAAAGCAGGTATTTCTCAGGAGGATATAGATTAAAAACTAAATATCATGCTAGTTGGTTTATGGAAAATCTTAAAACCTTAAGAGCAATTTAATAAATTGTCTACCCATGAAGACAGGGTGACCACAGGGCATTTTCTACACCAGAAATTAATCTCAAGGGAGGAACCATCCTGGAGCCCCTTCTCAGAGCAAAGGTGACTTCATATCCAAGCCCTACAAGATGACTGGAGGCTACATGTGGAGATAATTATTTAATGGACACCCCATACCAAAAAAAAAAAAATCATCAGTGTTAGTAGACACAGGAGCTGAATGCAGACTGTTTTATGGCAATCCTGAAAAACATCAAGGGCAATGGGTTATGATAGATGGTTATGGCTACTCTACCATAAAAGCAAGATAGACATGTCTTATTCTCAGGGTGGGCAAATACCTCCCCAAGGAATATGTAGTACATATATCTCCCCAACAAGAAAACATCCCTGGGGTTGATGTTTTGATGGGCCACAACATGCATAACCCTGTTGGAGAATGCTGTCTATGGATCTGAGTGGTCAAAGCTGCTTCATGAGAGTGGGCTAAATGGAAACTGGTCATTCTACCTCCACCATGGTTCATTGTGCATGTAAATCAGTACTGCTTGCCAGGTGGGCTTCAAGAAATAACTAACATGGTTAAAGAATTGATTAGAATACAAATTATATGAAGAGCCCAGGGTCCTTTCAATAGCCCTGTATGCCACTGAAAAAGCCATGGCATACAGGACTATTGAAAGAATGACAGTGGACTGCTGAGAAGTAAATAAAAGAGTTCTATCAATATATGTGACAGCTCCCAATATAGCCCAATTACTTGATCAACTAACCACTAAATTGGGAACTGCTTATGCAATATTAGAGCACACAAATGCTTCTTCTATATTGCTTTAGATCCAGAGTCCCAAAATTAACTTCCTTTCATATGCAGAAGCCAACAATGGTCCATCACCATTTTACCTCAAGGAAATTTACATAGTCTCACATCTGCCATGGGATGGTGGCCCAGGATATTTCAAAGGTTCCTTGCCATCAACTCTTACTGTATTTCATTATATTGAAGATATTATGTTAAACTCTGATTCTTTGCCAGAAACAGCATTAGCCATTGTGCTTGATGGGGTAAAAGCTAGAAGATGAGAAGTCAATCCCAACAAGATTCAAGGGCCTGGGGTAGCAATAAAATTCTTGGGTAACACCTGGTCAGGTAAGAACTGTAACATTCTAGATGAAGTAATTGAAAATTTTTAAAACAGCCTGTTCCTACCACATTTAAACAGCTGCAAGTTTTCTTAGGACTCCTAAGTTACTAGAGAATATTTACGACCCATTTAGCCCATTTACATGCTCTCGTAAAACAAGCAAATACTTGGGCCTGGGGAAATAAAGAGCAAAATGCATTTGAGCAAGCCAACCTCCTTGTCTCACAGGCCAAGGCCCTTTGTTCTCCTCTGTACCTACACCCTTATATATTAGAAGTAACTAGAATTATTGAAGGTATGAGTTGGGGTGTGTGGCAAATACAACTGTCAGGTGTAATACCCAAAGGATTTTGGTCACAGATGTGGAAGAAATCAGAGACTAAGTACACTGTTATGAAAAAACAAACACTGGCAGTATATAAAGCCCTCTGTCCAGTTGAGTCTGTCAGAGAGGTCCAGGCTCTAACTGTAAAAACAACCTATTCCATAAAAGGTTTGCCTGAAGGTCTACTAACCAAGCCCTGATCAGGGTGGCCCAGTAGCAGTCTTTAAAGATATGATATGCTTATTGGCAGCAATGGGAACTAATAGCCCCCTTAGTCATGATTTAAAACAAGTCCTTGGTCCTATATTATTTGAGGAACCAGACAGGACCCCAAAGATAGAGGCTCCTGCATCCATCCTACCCACAGTACATAATTCCTGAAATTGCTTGCTTCACTGATTGGTCCAGCAAAGGAAATACTTACAAGTGGGTAGTAGTGGCATACAGATGAAAACTCGTAGCACCTGGCTGGATTCTCGTTTAGGACAGAGTAGACAATGGGCTGAATTAATGGCCAAATGGATGGTAGTTACTAGAGAAATATGAATCCTCTTAACTGACAGCTGGGCTGTATATTGGAGCCTCACCTTATTGATACCTCAAAGGCATAGAGATGAATGGCAAGTGATGGGATGACTGTTATTGGGTGCAACCCTAAGTCAACTGATTTACAATAGCCTCTAAGCCCTAGAGGCATCCCTGAAAGTTTATCGTATGTCTGCATATCAAAAAACCTCCCTCCCATACCAGAACCAAGAGATGGATGCTTTAGCTCACATTCATCTGATATGTCCTACATTTGTTGAAGAAGCAGCCCTATGGCCACTCCAGAAGTGTGGCCATAGAGGAGCTGCCATGGCAGATGGCCAGAGCACCAGGCACTCCCATCCAATATTTTGACCTGGTTCATATCATAAGGGATTGTGAGGCTTGCTTTTGGCTTCACCCTCAAATGGTTATTTACAGCAGTGGGCATGAACACAGAGCCAACATATAATTATGGGACTGCCAACTAGACTATATAGGAACCTTGCCTCTCAGTGCCAATAAATGATACACATTAACAAGTGTGGATATTAACACAGGCCTTCTATAAGCCTTTCTGGTAAAACAGGTTACCCAACAAAATCCATCAAAAGGGTCAAATAGTTTGGTAGTCTGTACTCAATACCCCTTCATATAGATAGTGACCAAGCAATGCATTTTATCTGGCATGGTATGCAAGAATAGATTAAAAATAAAATATTGATTGGTGTTCTCACCTACGTTGTAATCCCACAGAGGCATGACTGATAAAGAAGAAAAATGGCTTGCTAAAACAGCAAATGAGGCAATTCACTAAAAGCCACATAATGCAAGGTTGGACCTCAGGGTTTACTATACTCTCTCCTGCATTTAAACAAGGCTCCAGCTACCACACATGGTTTATCTCCATTTGAGGTTTGGTATTGACAAGTCCCTAAAACAATAAAGGTATCTGCTATAGCACCTGGCCATGCCCCAGAAGTGGATGGAAACATGTTGTTGTTGAAGAATCCTGTGGCTTTTACTGGTCAGTGATGGCTCAATCTCTTTAGCCAAAGCATATTACCTCCAGACTGGCTTTGTTTCATAGTGCTAGAATATGCTATGCAATAGACCAGTAGAACACTGGAGCCAACCTTCCCATTCTTGTGATAACTGATGGTACCATAATATGTCAACTGCATGAAAAGCATGTTAACAGGGACAATAATTACCAGATTTATGTGGGTAGACCCTACAGAAACACAATTGATGTTATGGCCTATTCCTATAGAGGGTCAACATGTTTGATATTATAAACACAGATCTTGTCCACTCTCAGTAATTGTCCTAAGGCTTATGGGAGAAAGCCCCTCTGTTATTTTACTCACCAGAGAAGACCTCTCACCCTCTCTTAATTCACCAGAGAAGAACTACTAAACATTTGTGCTTTCGCATTTAGGCTTCTCTTTGACATTCATAAGACCACCATGGCAATAACCCACAATCAATGGGACTATTGAGTGTGTGGATATGTGTCAGCATCCAGCAGCTCCTTTCTCCCATGGAATATCCTTCCCTTATCTTTGATGAATTGGAGTAAATGGCTAAAGACAGTAAATAAGAGTTACCCTTCTGGGTGGCAATGCCCAGAAAAGGGCTTAAAAAACTGAAGAGCATTCAATATTTTCACTGCTGCACATGGAGGTACCTGTGTGATGATTGTCCCACGTGTTGTGCTTACATAACTGATGAACATGGTAATGTTAGTAACACTTTAAATCACCTACAAAACTCTATCCACCATATTGGACATCTAGTTCTCATGGGTTCTTTTTCCTCCTGGTTTACTAGCCTGTCTTCACATTAGAGCTATAATTTACTTTTCAGAATCCTCATTGTACTCATTATTTGCTTGTCTTATTGTTATTGTATTGTAGTTGTGGTCTCCTATTCCAATACGAGCAACTCCATAATTAACCTCCCATCTCCATGCTCAGGCATCTATGTAGAAGAGGTGGCAGAAAGATAGTAAGAGTTGTGGAATGGGGTGGATTGTGGCATAGGTAACTTAACATTCCCCAACACTTATTGCCCTTTTCTTAAACTGTAAGCTAGATTCAGCTAGTCACAATACATGCCTCAGGAAACAATTCCTCAAAACAAGCAGATCTTAAATTCAGTAAAACTAACTATCTGGTCTTTCCCTCCTTACATAAACAATAAGAACTTCTATTTCTTTGATGATAATCAAAGGAGCATTCTGGAGAAATCATGTGCTCTCCTGCATGCCTTGATAAACATCTTTAAACATAAGTAATTTTAATCTTGAGTAAAGTGCCGCATTCTTTTACAGTTATGCTTATGCTATGATAAAAAGTCCCACCAACTTTTTAATAGGCCTGAATGATGGAGCTCAGAATTGTCTCTCCTTCCATTGCTGAGTAAGAGGACACCATGTAAGTCCCCTAATTAATGTGCATTTACTCATCAAACAGGACTTGTTCAAGTCATTCTTTGGTGTGAAGTATCCCTCTCCATTCAGTGGGACGTTGTCATTTTACACAGCTACTCTTTATACTCGGAAGAGGAGTGCTGCAGTGCATGCCAAACTTAATGCCTTAGTGGGTCGGACATGTCCTGATGGGAAGCTCAGTTCTCATGGAATTAGGTGGCCCAGAGTTAAGCATTTAGTCTCCACTTAGGCCCAGTTGCAGGCTAAAAGCTGTTTTTCTAAAGGAGTGTAATTATCTGCAAAGGATGTTCTAAACTCTCATGTGTCTGCTCTGTGATTGTCATATAGAGTTATAATAAAGGATCCAAATAACATCTTTATTTGGCACTGCCACTGCCACACCAATAGATAAACTGAATCAGCATGGCCCAAGTGGCAAAGCAGGTCATATCACAGTCTGGACCTGTTGCAGAGATTCATCTTGTTCTGCCCACTCCCCCAAAACTAGCAGCTTTTTTTGATTACTCAGTAAATAGTTCAGAGTAGAATGTCCAAATGAGAAACATGTTGGCTCCAAAATCCTTAGAGGCTAACCAGACATTCTGCCTCTTCTTTGGTTGTAGGACTGGAAAGATGTAACAGATTAGCTTTCACCTGATAAGGAATATCTTGACATTACACATCCACTAAGTTATTGTTTCTTTGTGTAGGAACCAGACATCCACATATTTTTTCCAGAAGTTATTCAAAGGCTGTGATGGATTGAAGCTATATTAACCCCCAGAAAAGTATGTTCATGAAGCTAATACATTTCTGTGGGTGTGAACTTATTCTAAGTAGGGCCCCATGATTAAGTTACTTCAGTTAAGGGACTTTTGATTAGGTAAGGTGTGGCCCAGGTACATCTTAATCCTCTTACTGGTGTCTTTTATAAAAAGAATGAAATCCAGAGGAAGAGAGAGTCATTTAAGCAGTAAGCTGAAGGCAAGGAAGCCCAGAGAAGGCAGGAGAGTCAAACTGAAGCTGCCATGAACCTTGCCATTTAACAGAGGTGTCCTGGATCCCTGGCATATGTCTTTGGGGAAAAAGCATTGCCTGATGATACCTTGGTTTGAGCATTTTTCTCAGTCTTGGAACTGTAAGTTTGTAAACCAATAAATCCCCATTGTAAAAGCCAACCCATTTCTGGTCCATTACTTTTGGAAGCCAGCAGACTAAAACAGGTACTTGTCTATGGATTAGTATATGAGATCACCAAGACAAGAAAAGACCAAATAAACTGAAAATATGTGACCTTTAACTCTACTGTACCTCTAATAGTGTAATGTTCTATCACATAGAATATTACAGTTCTCTGTCTACTGCCCCAATATTTCTGTTAATACTCCTTATAGATAAGTTTATCTTCTATGTGGGATTCTCAATGAGCATAAATTATGTCTCATGCCACTTTGAAGTGTAGCACTTTAAAATTTAATAAGAGGCATAGAAATTTGTATTTAGAATTTATAAGTTGTCACAGGTTATGATTTCATATCATTTCCTTGCATATATATTTATGAAATTTTGAAGATTTAAAGAGGTTATTTTCCTAAGAAAAGGAAACAGTATTTCAGGGAATTTTTATTTTATGAAAATAATTCACAAAGCTAATGCATTTCAGAGCTAGCACTATGTACTAGAAAATAATTATTAGATTACTTTTCCTACCCTATGCCATATGGTTTTTCCACTAAGGGATCATATTTAGTAAGGGCCAAATTACCTCATGTAGTTTGTTGATTCACAAGCCATCACTTGAATATTATGGGTTAAAATTTTCATCTTGTTGCTGCTCTGTTGCAGAAGAAAGTTAATGTGTTTTCTCCTTAGGCATTCCTTGTGGACTTTAAAAAGGACTTAATAGGCTGATATCAGTGTCAAAATGCATATTTACAACATACTGTAATAACAGTGACCAGATCAGTTCCAGAGGTAAGAGGGATATTTTTCATCACTTGCACAATATTTTAGAAACTGTAACCCAGGGATCTCAAACTAGAGATTCGTCTTTAATATTTAAATTTGAGATAGTGTGTTCTAGTTTACTCAGTTTTGAAATTGATGTACATGGTTTCCAGAGAACATATCTAGAAAAATAGGAAGATCTCTCTGACAAACTTAGTTCAATAGAGCTACAAATCAGAAATTTGTTTAAATTCTCTTGATGGAAGATAAAAGAATAGGGATAATAGAAATAAAGGTCTATATTTAAAATTGAGGGAAATTATTAAAGAGAGAGAAAATTAATTTTCAAACACCCACATGGTGTATGCCAATTATTTATCATAATTTTATTTTCTAAGAAAGGATTATAAATGTATTTTAAATTAATTTACTAATTAACTAATTGGTTTGGAAATATGAAGATAATTTTCCAAGCTTACACTGTCAATAGGTGCTAAATCTGACATTTTTTCCCTTTATTTTTAGATTACATCAATATTACAATTTAATAGGTTTTGACATTGTGTAATGAATTGTATCTGTCATCGCAGTCACATAAAGAACAATTCCATTGTCCCAAAAATGCCCCATGTTACACCTATTTTCCCTCTTCCTCCCCTCAGAACTTCTTTTGGCCACTGTCTTTATATCTATGTTAAAAGTACTTCCATTTCTTGAGTAATAATAAATCTACTTTGGTCCATAGTTGCATTCCCCCTTTATATTTGTTCATTCCTCAATTTTTGAGGATTTTGGGATGGTGATGTCCACTCTGTTTCCGATTGAGAGGGAGCTTAAATCCCATGGTTCAGATGGAGGGAACTGTGCTGCTCACAGTAGATACCTTCTGCTAAATCTAACATTTTAATACAGGGTTATAGAGGCAGCTACTATCTCTTCTCAGTCATGCCAGTGAAGTGAAATTTAGAGTTGTCATGTTGCTAAAATTTATCCATTATGTGTTAGTCATGATATATGATGTAACGTATTCCTTTACTAGACTACCTACTAATAGATTTTTCAAAATTTGTATGCATAATTTTGTTTTCTTTCAAATTGCTTTTTCCTATTTTCCTAATTTCTGTTTTTCCCTAATGCTCTCCAGTAAACATTTCTGTATGTAGTCCATGAGTTATCACGAGAGAGAGACAGGGAGATAAAAATTGTGGTAGAGAGAAAGAGATTGAGGATTTTTAAAAAAGAAATATAATTTTTATGACAAAACAATACATTAATACATAATTATATTATTGATATCTTTATAAGTTATTTTATTAACATAGTCACTGAAACAAATTTAGAATTTATGAGATTTCTTTTTGTATGTGTATTCATGAAACAATGTAAGTTGTCTGAATTTATACAATAATTGGAATTTAGCTTAATTATATGTATCTTACTGTAGAATTCTGAGTCAAATGAGCATGGATTTTTTATCTAACTCCAGAATTATGAAGTTGTTTGTTCTATGTATTAGAAACATCTTTCACTTAGATTTGAAAGAGCCTATCTGGTAAAGTAAAGATGTAGTTTTCTTCATGTTCCAGGAATTTTAATTTCCTTTATACATTCCTTTCTTGTCATATGAACACCTCAATATGACATAACCTTAGCATGTCTCACATTATGGATATAAATCATTTGTAGGTCACTTAGAGCATCCTAATGCAATGCATGGCAAATATGTTACTCATTTAAATCCTGGAAAATACTAGGCCCATTGAACCAAGAATAGTTCAAACACTGTGGTAACTATTACAATAGTTACCATGCTGAAAACTAATTATGGATCTTGTATTTCATTCTGTTCAATCACCAAAGCTTGCAGTTCATATATAGCAGCTTTTTTACTTTTTTTTCCCTTCACACTCTGCTGAATGAGAAACAGTCTGATAGCATAGGCCAGAATATCAGAAATCAAATATTACTTAGGGCAAATTTCATGATTTAATTCTTTTGGTAATAACTTATAATTTTATTAGTAAGCATTGGGTTATATTTATTTCATCATGATTTTAGAGACTATAAAAGAAAATATAAAACATTAACGAAATGACCCTATATCTTTTGAAAAAAGTAAGTCTCAAAAATCCTTCTAAAGACTTTGCAAGTATAATTAACATATGAAGAAAGAAACATCATATATTGTCATTAAGTTAAAATTTGAACAATAATGATGGTACAACAAGCTGCAAAAGCCAAAATTGGCATTTTATTGAAATGCATTTCAAGAAAGATACTTGAAAATTAAAAGGATATTTCACTGATTTTGTTTGCAAATAGGGAGCATCAACCTCCAGAAATTTCTGCTGCCCTGTTCACTAGTATTCCTGAAGAAGTAATGGAACAAAATCACTGCTAGTAAAAAGTATAAAATCATTTGGTATGATGTGCTTTCCTGTAAGACAAGATGAAATGTGAGTCTATTTTATCCCAATCTGGAAACATTTTTAAATTACATAATTTTCACACATGCTTCATTTTTAACATTTAATACAATCCTGTCATGTGAATGTGTTTGCTCATAATTTATAATTACAACCATTGAGTAAAGGCATTTAAGGCATTTTATGCATTTTATAGCAAGTATAGAGCTACTACTCAGATTTGTGCTTTCTACTATAACACTTTTGGATTTAAAGATCCCAATATTCATTTGTGTTTGTAAATTCTAAGATAATGTAATATGAGAGCAGGATGTAGAAAATTGATCAGAAAGGAACTAGTAAAATAAATATTTAAATTGGCAGATTTTTTAAAAGACTAGTTTAGCCAACAAATGTATGATACACATTTTCCCTTTAATTTACATAGGGGAATTCATCCACTGGGCACAGCTTCTTTGTCATTGCTGATCACATCAATGCCTGGGATTTCATGATGCCCTTTCAAGAAACAAAGATGAAGATATAATTGAGGAGACTCAGTTTTCACAGGATAGTGCCTTGAGGGCTGTAAATATAAAGAGAAATGTCAGGGTTCCCATCTGGTTTGGATACATACAAGATTCAGTTGAAGAATGTGACTGAAGTCACTACATTTATATTGATGGGCTTCAGGGCTGATTTTCAGTTGCAAGTCTTACTATTTTTAATATTTTTAGCAATTTATTTCTTTACTCTGTTACAAAATTTGGGACTGGTTGTTTTGGTCATTGGGGATTCCTGGCTCCACACACCCATGTACTATTTTCTGAGTGTGTTGTCACTTTTGAATGCCTGTTTTTCTTCACTTATCACCCCCAAATTGTTTGTTAATTTCCTAGTAGAGAATAAAACCATTTGATTTCTTGGATGTGCAACACAGATATTTCTCTTTATTACTTTGGAGACTACAGAGAGTTTTCTCTTGGTTGCCATGGCTTATGATCACTATGTAGCTATCTACAGCCCACTTCTTTATTCAGTTAACATGTCATCCCATGTCTATGTGCCACTCATCATTGCTTATTATTTTGGTGGCATTTTGGATGGTACTTTACAGACAGTGGCCACTTTTAGACTATCCTTCTGTGCATCCAATGAAATTAGACATGTATTTTGTGACATTCCTCCACTCCTTGCTATTTCTTGTCCTGACACTCACATCAACCAGCTTCTGCTCTTCTATGTTGTGGGCTTTATTGATATAACCAATATACTAATTGTCTTGATCTCCTATGGTTTCATTCTAATGGCCATTCTGAGTATACATTCTGCTGAAGGGAGGCAGAAATTCTTTTCCACCTGTGGCTCGTACTTAACTAGAGTGTCAAATTTTCATGGAAAAGTCCTCTTCATGTATGTGAGACCAAGTTCTAGCTATGCTTTGGAACATGATATGATAGTATCTATTTTTTACACTATTTTGATTCCCATGCTGAATCCCATCATCTACAGTTTGATGAACAAAGAAATTAAAGAGGCAATGAAAATTATTTTAAAGAAATCATTTCAAAAATAAAGTCCAGTTTTACCACTAAGTAAAACTTAAAAGAATGTTAGATATCAATCCATTTCTTTATGGTCAGAAATTAAGGAATAAAATGTCTTATTTTCAAATAGTAGTGTTTGCATAGTTTAGGTTATTTCCAAAGAATGCATTAAAATGTCTTCCAATGCAACATTGAGTGATCTGTGTGCCTATGATTATATTCAAACTTATCATATTAAATATTCATTGATCAATATATATTGACATTGTTAGTCTTTATGTAATTTGATTTTCGCTTACTAAAATAATAGAAGATGTCCTCAGGAGATAATGGCTTAGTATAATCTCACATTGTTTTAGTAAATCCTCAAGAGTTCTTCTGAAGTTAATTTCCCATTCTGGACTCCCTAACATTACTTCCCTTTCTCCATGTGCTCCTTCACTCTCAGATCCCTCTAGCTCTCTGGATATGCCTTTTGCACTATATGGTTCAGGATGATAAATATTTATTCCAATATTTCCTTCTCACTGTTCAATTACAGAAAGTAATGTAATCCATTCTGAAACACCCAAAATTATATAGCAATAATATGGTAATATTTATTAAGTGTAAAATTATGGTTCAGGAAAAACAAAATATAGTTTAAAGAATAACTTTTAAAAAAAATGCTATTTACCAATGGAAGAAGATCTGTAATGCCAGATAGTCTATCTTTGTGAATCCCTTGGAAACAGATTCTAGCTCATTTCCTAACTCTGCCTTTACCTTTTATCTTATAGAAATGAACTTTCCTTTGTTATCATTCCTCAGAATTTACACACAATTAGCAACCCCCCAAATGACTTCCCATTACTCCAATTCCCAATTCTGCCTTATTAGTTCTTTTTTTCCCCAGTTCTCTGATTATTTATTTGAAGGACATTAGAAGTAGAAATTTACTTTTTATTCCAATAAAATTAACTTTTTTTCCCAGCAAGGACAGTTGTCTTGTGAGTCTACCATAGCAATCCCATGAAAACAAAGTAATCAAATATATAATTCTTAAGTATGAATTTGAGATTTAATTCAATAAATTTTAGTATATCATTTTCTAATCAGTTAGGCAAAGAAAACTCATATATCTCTATTGGAACAAAGACATGTTTGTTTAAATCTGTACTCAAAAGTCCTCTTAAAAACAAATTTTCAGAGACAAAACACTGAGTGTAATGTGACTTTTATATCTTATACAGAAACTATGCTATTGAAACCAAAGCTTCTTGAAATTTACTTCCCTTAACAAGATCTTTTGAGGTGTCTTTTTCACTAAAAAAGAATAAATTACTTCAAAATTGTTTCTAAATACCCATCTCTTACAAAAATTAAAATGTTTACAGACTTCCAGGATCACTTACTGGCTCTTTCCTTTCAAATCATGTTTTCAAATTATGAAAGTAAACATTAGTCATGATTGTGTCTTTGTTTATCAATTTAGTTGCTCTTTCAAATTAACTAAAATAATGTTTTTATGGGAAAGGAAGAAATTAGCACTGGCACCAATAATGCACTCATTTATGCCTATCAATATCTGACCAATAATTCAGACAACCAATTAGACAGATTGATATAAATATAATCTGCATGAAAATTACACAAATTTTCTCTAGTAAGGTAGAAACCCAATGTTGATATTGAACAATGTCCATGATTTATTATTCATCAACTAAATATAGAAAAATGGCATATTTAACTCCCAAGTT
>JAQZBX010006529.1:0-17389 GCA_029593785.1 Cabassous unicinctus | reverse complement strand
CTTTAAATAATCCACTGTCATCTTACAAGATCCATCTGTTTACTGGACAGGCCAAGTAGGAGTGTTTTATGGGGATGTAGTGGGAATCACCACTCTTGCATCCTTCAAATCCTTGATGGTGGCACAGATCTCTGCAATCCATCCAGGAATCCAGTATTGTTTTTTTTTTTTTTAAAGTAGTTTATTTTTTCTGTCAGTATAACATTTTGAAATATTATTATTATTATATTAGAAACATTACAGGAGTACAGATAATTCATGGAAAAGTACAATGTTTATATATTTTCTGCTATTGTTGATACTTTGTATTTGTGTGGTACTTTTTAAAAATATATATTTTAAAATATGCTTAGATTACATAAATGTTATACAAAAATTACAGGGATTCCATGTTCCACACCTCCCACACCTCCCATAACATCCCACATAAACATCTTTCATTAGTGTGGCACATCACCTGCAATGGATATACACCTCCTGGGGTTTTGCCACTAAGCATGGACCATAGTTCACATTGTAGACCACACTCTCTCCCACACAGTTCTGCATGGTATATGCTGATGTAAAATGGCCTATATCTGTCATTGTAATGTCACTCAGGATAATTCCCAAGTCCTGAAAAAGCACCTGTATTACAACTGCTTTTTCCTTCCCCTCCCCAAAAGTGACCAGTGGCCACTGGCTCCAACTCACTCTTGTAATTTCTTGTAAAATATTGAAGACCTTATGTTGAATGAAGCAAGCCCAGCATTGAAGGAAGAACATTATATGACCTCACTGATTTGAATTGAGGAAAGTGAGCAGTCTCTGAGAACCATTGTCTGAAAGATAAGTTAACAAGGGAGAGTAAGAGAAGGGAAAGTTGTGAGCCATCACCCATATGGACATAATCTATGGTAAAGTGATAGAGGGTAGTTGCATATTGAAGGATAGAAAAGGTGGGTAGTGATATTACTGGTTTGGGTGATGCAGAGTCGACAAGTGGGTGGATTAGGAAGGGCAGGCTAGAATACCCAGGATACCGGGGGGAAAGATGGGAGGGGGACTAGCTGCCTGATAGGGGAGGATAATCAGGTTGTGAAAACCTCTAGTTGCATAACTATGAATCTTGTCAGCCAAGGAGTCAAGACAGGGGAGTGTTATGTGCCCCAGGGTGATGGGGAGGAAGGAACAGAAAAGATAAAACATGGGGTATTTAGTGGTCAGGGGAAAAGTTTTTCATTACCTTACAGTAATGGACACAGGACATGGTAAATATCAAAAAGTTTTAAACTGTACCATCTAAATTGTAAACTATACTGTAAACCATTGACAATGTTTAATAGCTATGTTTCACTATCTGTATAACAGTTATAACAATGCTACCGTCCACATAAAAAGGGTTTTAATATGGGGTGAGGGAAGGAGGTTGGGTATATGAGAGTCTCTAGTATTCTATGTGTGACTTTGCTGTGACCTAAAACTTCTTTGAAAATTAAATGTAAATTTGGGAGACACTGGGGAGTGAGAGGGGTAAGGTGCCATGGTACAGACTGGACACCCGATAATGCAGTGATAAAGGGAAAAAATAATAATAGTTAATTTTTTTTAAAATTTTTTCTTATATCCCACTTTTTGAATGTCCCAATCCTTTAATTTTATTTAAATTTTAGGGTTTTTTTTCCCCTGAGTTTCCTTGTATTTTATCTCTTACATTTAAGCTTATCATTATTATTTCATTTTCCTATTAATTGTATTTGGTTATTATATATGCTTCATCTTCAAGGAAGGTTTAGATCACAGAAGGGTTACAATGGGAGCAGTAGAGGATCATTGATGGGGAGTGTCTGGGATGGGGGTTTCATGGGAGGAAGTTCACCTGAATATACATGAAAGATATATAAAATTGTTCAAATGATCAAGGGGTGGGGCATGGTCCCAGTGGGTAGACAATCACTCATTAAATGAGGGAATACTGAATTTCCAGCCTGGAGAGTTCTGCCACATTCTGCAAGAGAGCAGCAACAGTTCCCCGAGTGCAGGGGCAGTGTCTGGCAAAGGAGGATGGTCCACTGATGGGTTCTTGTTATTTGATGACTAGTCTTAAGAGTCTTTGCTCTTGTAATTGAAACTTAGCCTACTGTTATGGGGTGCCTAAGGGTTGCCACCTGAGAGCCTCCTTGTTGCTCAAATGTGGCCTCTCTCTAAGCCAAACTCAGCATATGAATGCATTGCCTTCCCCCCAACGTGGGACATGACCCCCAGGGATGAGCCTCCCTGGCAACAAGGGATTAATACCAAGTGCCAACTGGCAATACAACTGGAAGAAGACCTCGAATAAAAGGGGGAAATGGTAAAGACAAATGAGTTCATGTGCCTAAGAGACTTCAAAGAGAGTCGGGAGGTCATCCCATAGGTAACGCTTACGCACACCTCAGTAGGATCTCATAGAACACCGAGGTGGATATCACCCCACACATAGGGGCTCCTTAGGGCTCTGGAGACACCCAGGTCCTATATGGGGGGCATAGCTCCAGAGATTAATGCCCTATCAGTGGGCTCTACTTTGGAATCTGTGCTACTGAGAATGACAGAGTTGGTCTCAAATAAGTTCTCCTGCACATGGCCCATCAGTCCCTTCTATTCAAACCTACATGTGATGCTGTAGTTTGTAGGTGTACTTCCAGAGACTGAAGCCTTTGGCCTTCCCATGTGCCAGCTATGCCTGGAATGTCGGTGGAGCTGCAACTCCTACTCTGCACCTCATTGGACTCACCCAAGTCACCTGGTGAGGAGACAATGATGGACAACAGCCATCCCAGGCAATGGAGAGAGCCTGCAGCTGCAGGCAGGGTAATCCCATCCATCATATCCATGTGATATGCACCCTCTCTCACTTGGAGGTGGAGTGGACATCACCATTCCAGACTCCTCAGGATCGGGGGAAGAGCTATAGACTAGAGTGGACTTAACGATATTCTGTTGTAGACATATTGTGATTCAAGCAATGGAATAAATTGCAGTATTGTTTTTATTTACTGTTTTCCTAGGTAGGGGCAGTTCTAGTGGCTTCTACTTTACTTTCCTTCCACAATTATCCTCATTCAACTATTTGGGGAACCCCTCCTTTTACTGTGTTAGTCAGGGTTCTCTAGGGAAATATAACTGACAGGAGATATCTGTAAATAGTATAAGATTTTATAAAATTGTCTCATGCAACCATGGGGATGTATAAGTCCAAATTCAATAAAGCAGGCTACAAGCCAAGAACTCACATGAAAGGTCTTGATGATTTACCCAGGAAATGGTGGCTGTCTGAAGAAGAGATAGGAATTCTTTCTTTCTTAATTCTGAAATCACTTCTCCTTTTAAGAGCTTTAACTGATTGGATGAGATGTTACTCATTGGTGATGGCAATCTCCTCAATTGATTGTAGATGTAACCAGCAATATATACATTCAACTCATTGAGTATTAAATTCCATGAAATGTCCTTGTATAAAAATTATCCAAGTGCTTGCTTGCCATACACTTAGCACCATTACCTGCAGAGATGACACATTAGGCTAGCCATCACAAGTAATGAACAATATTAAGAGGAATTCAGGAATAATATTCCATATGTGAGTACAACTATAAAACAATCAATTAACTAGGATGAAATTTAACCAATGCTGTAAAGAACTTATACTCAAAAAACTGTAAAACATTGCTGAAAATACTTACAAAAGACCTAAGAAAATGCAAGAATATTTCCTGTTCATGGATTTGAAGACTAAATACTGTTAAGGTGTCAATTCTTCACAAAAAACTTTATAGATTCAATGTAATCACAATCAAAATCCCAACAGATAGCTTAGCAGCAATTGAAAAGTCAACCAACAAATTTGTATAGGCCCAAATACCAACACATCTTGAAAAAGAGGAAGGATGTTAGAGCACTAATACTACTTAATTTAATATTTATTACACATCTACAATAATTAAAATATCATTATACTGGTACAAGGGCAAACATACAGATAATGGAATTAATTTGCAAGTTCAGAAATAGAACTTCATACCGTGGAAGTCCAAAGCCTAGGCTTCCCCTCATTAAATTAGACACAACCCAAAGTATGTAGCCACCTGCATGACCCATACATTAGTTAAAAAGTAAAAAACCTCCCTGTATGAAAACAATGTACAGATAATAATAGATGATAGAGTAAAATTTAATTTGCTTAAGGCTATATACTCCCTACCTGTGATAACATCACCAGATACCCCAATTGCGAACTTCATGCAACTCTAGCAGAAACTCTGTTCTCATACCTTATGGAATGTCTTTGTTTTTGAGACCCCTTATATTGCCCTTCTTTTTCCCACCTCTTTGCATAGCATTACCTTCATTCTCTGGACTGCCGCCACCAGAGGGACTCTCTTATGCCTGTATGTCCCAATAAATCTTATGCTTGCTTCACTGCCAAAAGTGTTTTTTGGTCTTGCAGCTGCCCTGACTTGTTTTTTTTCAGGAGCTGGGTTGTAACAATTGGCGAGCCACCAGCCAGGAAAATGAAGGACCAGTGATATTGGTGGGCAGGAGCTCCAGGAAGAGAGGATCTCTGGGGGAAATCCCAGGTTGGCCTATAACAACCATGTGGGGATGGTTGGCTGACCTCTTGGATAAGTGGGGACTACCAAGAGAATATGGGTCTCTCTGAAGATGTTGGTAGGTATATTGGCTGTGCTACAGTAGGTAATGAGCAACTGCATTTAAATAAGAAAACAGGGACCACCAGATAGTGGCAGCCCTAGCATGGCCCTTTCTAAGAGCCCTACAGGTTGCTACTTAGGCAGAACAAGTTGTGAAAGCCTCTGTGCACCACTTAGAGGAAGAATTTAAACTAGAAAGAGATACGTGCTTAGCATAGGTGGAGATGAAAGATTCTTTAGCTGAATGCCCAAGTCAAGTTGATGATCAATTAGAAAACTTAGTATGAAGATATGCTCACACTAGAGGCCTCAGGTTGCCTCGGGTCCTGGACTTCTCCTCAGATGAGGAAAAGGAGGAGGAGTGAGAGGTGGAAGAAGATGAGGAGCTCCCAAGAGTGCATCCCATAATAAAACAGAAGTGGGAGCCATTACAGGACCAGTCCCTTGGGGCCCAGCAGTTCCAACCCTCAGAGAAAAAATTGCATGTGATTATGGAAGACAATACCACTGCCAAGTTAGGTGGTTTAGGGCAGAGGTACAGGCAAAAATCTAGAGTCCCTGCTTAACTGGTGTCTAAGTTTATGGGATACTGGAGCAGAAGGATTTGTACTATCTGGGGTGGAGATGAGCAAATTAGTATCTATGCTAGTGTCTTTATACCACCTCAAATGAGACAAAAAATTCATCACTGCTAGTTTGGTTAGTTGCTGGATACAAAATTGCCTGGCCTAATGAAGGAGATATGCCCCACACCATCCACCATTGACAATCTATGGAAGAGTTACAGGAAATCTTGTAGGTATTGGGCATGAAGCATGCTATTCATGCTGCCAAATTTGTGGGGCTTGATGCCTAAGCTTTTAAGCAGGGATGAAAGATACTTTGCTACATACCATCACAACCATTATTATGGACCTTGTGTATATACCTAATCATCCCCATAATATTTCAAATGCTTTAAATCATATGGAAAAGCACATACAACGCATTGATGAATTCACTATCAACTCCCTATCTGACTGGTTTAATTCCCTTTCCTCGCCTTGGTGACATGTCTCATATGTCTACCAGCTTTTGTTGGAGAATGTCTATTATTCTGTTGTGTGTTATGCTGTTGCTGTGGAATGTGGATGCAATGTGTGCCCTATGGCCAATGCCAGCTGCTGTGTGGGGGTGGGCAGTGGGAACCAAACCCCAGGAGTCTCCTCCTTAAATGAAAGCACATGGTCAAATACATGACCTGGAACCTAGTTAAAACAATGCCTATGGCCAATTGATTTTTTAAAGAAATGGAAAATCATTCCTTAAACATACATGGAATTTCAAGGGTTCTTAAATAGTAAAATAATATTAAAAAGGGAGAACAAAATTTCACACATGCTGTCAGGCAGCTATTATGAATACCACACAATGCTTGGCCTTAAACAACAAAAATATATTGGCTCATAGTTTCAGAAGCTGGAAGTTCCAAATCAAGGCTTTGGGAAGGCAATGCTGCTTCCCCAAGTCTAAAGCACTCTGGTTGAGGTTTATCTACAATTGTTGGGTTCCCTTGCTTTACATCTCTGTCTTCTGTCACAAAGTAATCTCTCTCTCCTTGTGTCTGTTTTCTGGTTTTCATTGGCCTCTATCATCCGGCTTCTTCCTGTTATTTTCTCCAAATTTCTTCAGCAAGCTCTTGACTATGATTTGAGACCTAAGCTGGTTCAGTAGGGCCATGCCTGAACTAAGTATAATGTTTATAAAAATCCCGTTTGCATGAGTTAAGACCCATAGAGATTCAAATGTAGTTCAAATATATGTCTGTCATGGAGGTACACAAGTAAGCTTACCACACTTTCTGATTTCAAGAGCCACTGCACAGCTGTAGTAACCAAAACAGTTATGTAATGGCATAAACATAGAACAATGGAATAAAATAAAGCATTCAGAAACAATCCCACCCCCAATCAACTGATTTTTTAAAATCCCTCCTTCATTTTATTATTTTTTAAAAATATATTTTTATTACAGAAGTTGTGAACTCACAAAACAATTATACAGATGTGTGGAACTCCCATATAAAACCCCTTCACCACCAAACCACACTATTGTGGAACATTTGTTACAGATTTTGAGATAATATCATCAGACTATTACCACTAACTATGGCCCATAGTGTATATTTGGCATATTTTTCTATACCCCCTGATGATTAACACAGTACATCTTTGACATTGATGGAAGAATATTACAGTTTTGTTGTAAACTCTAGTGCATAAGTTACGCTAATTGTAGTTGTCCCATGCTTCTCCACATTCCCACCACCCTGATATAGTAATGTAAATCTGTTCTAGCTCACAGAAGGAAATTTTTGCATTTGTATTTTTTACCACAATTCTCATCCACCTCTGGGTTCGCTGTCATATTCAGTCCCTAGATTATTTTCTAGCTTTTTCTCAATTGACATTTACATCCCTAAACTACCCTTTTCAGCCACAATCCCTTTTATAAACCAGTTCTGCTCACTATAATGTGTTAATATCAACTGTATCCATTCCCATACTTCTACAGTCAAGTTAATTAAAACTTATGCATACAATGATCATCAGCAGTCCTTCCCAGTCCTCCTCTTATAACCTATAATCTAGGATTTAACTCCATTCATTTATTCATTGTATTTAGTTCATATTAGTATCTGGCTTATTTCTTAAGCATAATGTCTTTGAGATTCATCCAAGTTATCAAATGTGTCACAATTTCATTTCTTCTTACTGCAGCATTGTATTCCATCATTTGTATGTACTATATTTTGTTTATCCATTCATTGATTGATGTACACTTGGGTTGTTTCCATCTTTTGGCAATTGTGAATAACATGTTGCAGCATAGGTGTGCAAATGTTTGTCACAGTTTTCAGTTGTTCTGGATATATTCCTAGTAGAGGAATTTCTGTATCATATGGCAGTTCTATATTTAACTTCCTGAATGTGGGGAAGAATCTTTGAGACATGGAATTCTGGCTTGAGAACACAGAAAGAATGTCTGGAATGCCAGACACTAGCTCAAAAGGAAAGCCTTGAGAGCACTGTTTGAAGTCTTGCTGGCTCCAAGACTCATGGATAAGATAACAGGTGTGAACTTTGCCTGCAATAAACTCCCAAGAGACATCTGAGAGTAATTAATCACCAGCCACACTTCTCTGCACATTGCTCTGCTAATAAAAGCACTGGGCTGTCTGTGCTTTGGGGCTAGCATGGTAGATATGTTCTGCTAGCTCCCTGACAGCAGCTTTTCTCTTAAACTCTTAGTCTTGTCTTTCTTATATTGTGGTTCCCTTCACCGAGTCACCCACATTTACAGCAATGCCAAACTGTGGTCCACAGAGGCTGCACTATTTTACAATACCCCCAACAGTGAGGGAGTGTTCCTATCTTCACATACTCTTCAGCACTTATTGTTTTCTGTTATTTAAGTAGTGGCCATTCTATGTGGTGTGAGATGATATTTCATTGTTGTTTTGATTTGCATTTCCTTAATACTTAGTGATATTGAAATTTTTTTCATGTACTCTTTGGCCATTTGAATTTCCGCTTTGGAAAAATGTCAACTTAAGTCTTTTGCCCATTTTTTAATTGGACTACTTGATCTTTTATTGTTGAATTGTAGTTTCTCTTTATATAGAATGGAAATCAAACACTTATCAGATATGTGTTTTCTAAATATTTTCTCCCATTGACTGGGCTGCCATTGCACCTTCCTGATGAAGTCCTTTGAATCACAAAAGTGTTTTAGTTTGAAGAGGTCCCATTTATCCATGTTTTCTTTCATTGCTTATAATTCAGTTTAAGGTTAAAGAATCTATCATCTATCACCAAGTGTTGATGTTTTCCTACATTTTCTTCTAGGAGTGTTATGGTTCTATCTTTTATATTTAGACTTTGATCCATTTTGAGTTACCCTTACACTGGATATCTTTGAGAACTGGATGTCCATTACCAAAACAAAGTTCTCCATGCACCATTTGTTGAAAAGACTATTCTGCCCCATCTGGGTGGGTTTGAGAGCCTTGTCAAAAATCATTTGACCATGGATGTGAAAGGCTGTTTCTGAACCATCATGTGTACCTCTTTATGCCAGTACCATGCTCTTTTTGCCACTTTAGCTAGGTAATATGATTTAAAGACCAGAAGCAAAAGTCCTCCAATCTCACAGGTCTTTTAAAGATGTTTCTGGCTACTTGAATTCCCTTACCCTTCCAAATAAATTTGATAATTGTGTTTTCCATTTGTTTAAAACATGTTGGTGCTTCTTTTGTTATTATTATTACTGTGGATAAAAATCAAAATTTTCACAGTACAAACCAATATTTGTAAAATGATATATAAATATATATGTATATATGTGCATTTGCTTACATAAATGTTATTTTTTATATATATTTTAAAAGATACTTAGATTACATAAATGTTACACAAAAATTACAGGGATTCCCATGTTCCCCACCTTCCACATCTCCCATAACATCCCACATAAACATCTTTCATTAGTGTGGCATATCACCTACAATGGCTATACACATCCTGGGGCTTTGCCACTAAGCATGGACCAAAGTTCACATTGTAGAACACACTCTCTACCACACAGTTCTGCATGGTATAATGCTGATGTAAAATGGCCTATATCTGTCATTGTAACGTCACTCAGGATAACTCCCAAGTCCTGAGAAATCCCCTGTGTTATAACTGTATTTCCCTTTCCTTCCTGAAAGCATCTCAACATGAATGAACCTGGAGGACCTGATGTTGGGTGAAGCAAGCCAGACAAAGAAGGAAAAATATTGTATGATTGCACTATTATGAGCTAAATATATTGTGTAAACTCATGGAGTTAATAATTAGAATATAGGTCATCAGAAAATAGAATAAGCATAGCGAATGGAAAGCTGAGTGTTAATCTGTGTAGAATTGGTAAAGAGGTTGTTTGTAAATCTTTGGAAAGGAATAGAAATGGTAAAAGCATATCATGGTGTTTGTAAGTAGCAGAGCTATCATATGGGTATGACAGAGGTTGAAAGGGAAAGTCTAAGGTCATGTATACTACTAAAAGGAAAGCTAAAAACTGTAGCATGGGATTGTATAAGATAGTAAAACCTCATGTAAAACACGAATATGGGGGATATTGCATATATAAAGCTGTTTTTACAAAATATAAATACAAATATACTAGAGAGAAGGAACAAGCTATGTACGGCAGTGGGAGCATAGAGAGACTGAGAGGTGATGAGTTCTGTTTGTTTGTTTATTGTTTTATTATTATTATTATTGGAATAATGAAAGTGCTGTAAGAATGATTGAAATGATGAATGCACAAATATGTGATTACACCAAATATCAATGATTGTACACTTTGGATGGATTCATGCTTTAGTAATGTGTATCAATAAAATTGATTATCAACAAATAAAAAAAACATGTTGGTAGATTTTTTATCAGGACTGCATTGAATCTATATATCCATGTGAGTAGAAATGACATAATAATAATATTTAGACTTCCAATCCATGAGCATAGAATGTTCTTCAATTATTTAGGTTTTCTTTGATTTCTTTTAACCAATGCATTGTAATCTTCTGAATATAGTGCTTTACATTCTTGGTTAAGTTTTTTCTAAATATTTGATTCTTTTAATCTCCATCATAATGGAATTTTTCCCCTGACTTCCTCCTCAGATTACGTATTGCTAGTGTGTAAAACACCACTAATTTTTGTGTACAGATCTTGTACACTGCCACTCTAAGGAAATTGTCTGTTAGCTTTAGCAGCTTTATTGTGGATTTTTTGGGACTTTCTATGTACAGGATCATATCATCTGTGAATAGTACATGTTTTACTTCTTCCTTTCCAATTTGAATGGTTTTATTTTATTTTTCTTGCCTGATTACTCTTGTTAGAATCTCTAGTACTTTATTGAGCAGTAGTGTTTACAGTGGGCATCCTTGTCATGTTCCTGATCTCAATGTGAATGCTTTCAGTATTTCACCATTGAGTACAATGTTAGCTGTGGATTTTTCATATATGGCTTTTATCATAGTAAGAATGTTTTCTTCATTTCCTATCTTTTATAGTATTTTAACCAAGAAAGGATGCTGCAATTTGTCAAGTACCTTTTCTGCTTCTGTCAAT
Source organism: Cabassous unicinctus (assembly GCA_029593785.1). Lineage (NCBI taxonomy): Eukaryota > Metazoa > Chordata > Mammalia > Cingulata > Chlamyphoridae > Cabassous > Cabassous unicinctus. Next base: position 6,552 of record JAQZBX010006529.1, on the reverse strand, counting down.
AGGACCATGTGATTTTTCCTTTTTGTAAGTAAGTGGTGTATTACACTAATTGATTTTCTTGTGTTGAACCACTCTTGCATGCCTGTTATAAAACTTACTTGATTATAATGGATAATTCTTTTAATGGGCTTTTGGATTCTATTAGCAACTATTTTCTTAAGGATTTTGCGTCTGTATTCATTAGGGAAAAGGGTATATAATTTTCTTTTTTCATAATATCTTTACCTGGCTTTGGTATTAGGGTAATATTTGCTTCATAGAATGAGTTTTTATAGTACTTTTTATTGTTCAATTTTTTGAAAGATCTTGAATAAAATTGATATTAAGTCTTCTTTGAATGCTTGGTAGAACTCAGCTGTGAAACCATCCAGTCCCATGATTTTCAGTTTGTTTCAATCTCTTGCGTTGTGACTGGTTTCTTGCAGTCTTCTATTTCTTTTAGGATCAGTGTAGGTTGTTCTTACATTCCTAGGAACTTTTCCATCCCATCTACATAGTCTACTTTGTTAGCCTACAGTTGTTCAGAGCATCCTCTCATGGTCTGTTTTATTTCTGTGGTGTCAGTAATAATGTCCCCATTGTCATTTTTTATTTTATTTATTTGTGTCTCCATTCTTTTTTTCTTAGTTAGTCTAGCTAAGGGTTCATCAATTTGTTAATCTTCTCAAAGAACCTATTATTGTTATTATAATTCTCACTATTGATTTTTTTTTGTTCTCAATTTCATTTATTTGTGATCTGATCTTTATTATTTCATTCCTTATACTTGCTTTGAGAACACTTTGCTGTTCTTTTACTAGTTCCTTCAGCTGTGTAGCTAGGTCATTGATTTTAGCTCTTTCTTCTTTTTCTTCTTTTTAATTTAAGCATTGGGGGTTATAAATTTCCCATTCAACTCTGCCTTTGCTATATTCCATAGGTTTGATATTTTGTGTTCTCACTTTCATTTGTCTTGATATGTTTCTTGATTTATCTAACAAGTTTTTTCTTTGACCCCCTGATTATTTAACAGTATGTTGTTTAATCTCCATATATTTGTGAACTTTTCCTTTTTCCACCTTTTTTATTTCCAAAATTATTGCATTATGATCAGATAAAGTACTTTGTATAATTTGGATCTTGTTGAATTTATTGAGATCAGCTTTGTGACCCAACATATTGGTCTATCCTGGAGAAAAATCCATGAACATTAAAAAAACTGATATCCTGTTTTGGGGTGCAATGTTTTGTATATGTCTATTAAATATAGCCCATTTCTCATATTATTCAAGCTCTCTGTTTCTTTATTGATCCTCTGCCCAGATGTTCTATCCAATGCTGAGAGAAATGTACTGAAGTTTCCAAGTATTATTGTCAAGACATCTATTCTCCCTTCAGTTTTGCCTCATTTAATTTGGGACACCCTGTAAGTTGCATATACATTTATGATTATTATTTTTTTCCTGGTGAATTACCCTTTGTATTAATATATAATAGATAATATTCTTACTTTTCTATAATAATAGTTTTTCTTTTAAAGTTTATTTCATTTGATATAAGTATAGATACTCCAGCTTTTTTTATTTATTGGTTACTGCATGCGTGGAATGTCTTGTTAAAATCTTTCACTTTGAATCTATTGAAATCCTTGGGTCTAAAATGAGTCTCCTATAGACAACATATAGATGGATCTATTTTCTTACCCATTCCACCAGGCTGTGTTTTTGGACAGTTGAGTTTAATCAATTAACTTTCAATGTTATTACTGTAAAAGCTGTTCTTAGTTGACCCATTTTGACTTTTGGGTTTTATCTGTCATATTTTATTTTCACCACTCTTTTTACACTTTTAGATACCTTTACTGGTGTAGTCTTCATTTCTACACTCTCTTCTAAGCCTTTCTCACCAGTCTTTTCTTTTCAGGCTGTAGCATTCCTTTTAGTATTTCCTGCAAAGCTGGTCACTTGGTTACAAACTTTCTCATTTTCTGTGTTTCTGTTATTATCCTAATCTCACCCACATTTTTGGAAGACTACCTTGCCAGGTATAAGAATGTTGGCTGGCAGTTTTTTCTTGCAGTATCTTAAATATCTCATACCACTGCTTTCTTGCCCCCATGGTTTATGATGAGAAACCAGCACTTAATCTTATGGGGTACCCCTTGTTTGTTATGCATTGCTTTTCTCTTGCTGCTCTTGGAATTATCTCTTTGTCTTCTGAATTTCTCATTCAGATTAGTAAGTTTCTCAGAGTTGGTCTATTCAGATATTCAGAAGTACATTGTGTTTCTTAGACATGGATATCTACATCCTTCAGTAGGGTTGGGGATTTTCTCCCATTATTTCTTCAAATATTTTCCTTCTGCACCTTTTCCCTTCTCTTCTCCTTCTGGGATACCTGTGACATGTATGCTTGCACATATCTTGCTGTCATTTCATTCTTTGAAACTGTTCATTTTTTCCCCTTCTTTTCTTCATCAATTCTTTTGTAGATTGGCTTTTGGAGGCCATGTCTTCAAGCTAACCAATCCTTTCTTCTACCTCCTAAAATCTGCTGTTATATCCAGTGTATTTTTAATTCATTTATTGTGCAGGCCAAAAGCTCCTGCAGTTGCCTGACAGGCTGAAGGAGTACTGTCTCTTGGGCCTTAGCTTGACAAATGGCAAGGGATGTGGCCATGTCTCTTGGTCACTCCCTTCTCTTACAATTTCCATAGATTTCAGTATCAGGCTGCACTTTCTGTGTCTTTTTATTATATACCTGAATATCTTTTTCTTATATAGGACCCAATAATAGATTAAGACCCATCCTGATTGAAGTGGGTCACACCTTAACTGACTTTGCTTTATTAAAAGTATTAATTAAAATCAGTTCACATCCACAGTATTAGACTAACATTAAGACCATGTTTTTCTGGGGTACCATCACAGCATATATCTGGTAAAGGTTTAATATACAGAATATATAAAGAACTAGTATAACTGAACAACAAAAATACAAATAACCCAATTTAAACATGGACAAATGACATGAATAGATGTTCTTTATGGATATATAAATGCACAATAAGCCGAAGAAAAAAAAATGCTCAAAATCACTGTTCATTAAGGAAATGCAAATAAAATCCACAATGAGTTACCACTTCATACCCACAAAGTTAGCTATTATTAAGAAACTAAAAATATCAAGGTTGGATAAAGATGTGGAGAATCTGGAACTATTATACATTCCTGATATGATATTAAAATGATGCAGACACTCTTGAAAACAGTTTGGCAGTACTTAGAAATTTGAACATAGAATTTCCAAATGACCCAACTATCTCACTTTTTGGTATTTTTCCAAAATAATTGATAGGTAGGATTCAAATAGATATATGTACAACAATCATTATAGTAGCATTTCGCACAATAGCCAAAATGTGGAAGGAACTCAAGTGTCCATAAAGAAATAATCGTTTAAAAAATGTGGAATACATAAACATTGAGATATTATTCAGCCATGAAAGGGAATGAAGTTTTGATACATGTCACTTCATGGATTAACCTTGCAGACATCATGTCACAAATAAATGATAATTGTGTGATCTCACTTATATGAAATACCTTGAATAGGTAAATTCATAAAGGCATAGAGCAGATTACAGGTTACCAGGGACCATAGTGGAGTAGAATAGGGAGTTATCACTTCCTGGGTGCATGATTCATGTTGAGGTGATGAAAAATTTTGGGTTATGGGTGAGGGTGATTGTGATAGAATTCTGTGTATTATTTAACACCACTGAATTTTACAATTGAAAGATGATGAAATAAGAAATATGGAGTTTTATGTTACTAAAATTAAAAGTTTTAAAAATTACATATATTAAATACAAAAAACTTTGTTTTATTTTCTGTGTAACATATTCAAATCTATTTGCTTAAGAATAGAAATAGGTATACCAGAACAGTTCACCCTTGTATAGTCAGCTTTTTAAAATACCCAGGACAGATAAACATATTAAACATATTTATTGACTAACTGAGAATGAAATATAGAATGGAAGGATGAACTAATTAAATCTCCTTATAAAAAGTGTGGGCAATGCTTTAATCATATTTTAAAATTATTTTAACTTTCATACACAAATGATGACAACATGCATATTATTTTCTAAAATATTCACTGATTTAAGGCAGAACACAACTTTTGCTTCTTTATCTTGATAGTTCTAGTATTTAATATGGGCTTGGGAACTTTCAGGCTCCTAAATAGCATAAGTGAAAATAATGAAGTAAATGACAAATTGTGTAAAGCCAAGAAGATATTATCAAGAATACCTACTTCAATCTACTCAATCCAATGAATTTAAGTCCTTGAGGCTCTTTTATTGTGGTACAAATATTCACATGAAGATCATGTTGCTGCTTCTTCTGTGATTTCCCCTAAATCATATCTTTCATGTGGCCAAAGACATGGTGTATACCACATAGTTTACAATCTCAAAACAATACATTCATTTCTTCCTCAGCTCTGATAATTTCTTTGTCTGGTTAACAGTCCTTAAACATTGTAAAAACTTTGTTTTAAAAACTGCTGTTTTTCTACTAAACATTGTTGAAGATTTCTATTAAGGCTCAAGCTTTCATTTGAAGTTTATGATTAATTTTCCAATAAATATTGTGTACTTCTAAGATGTGAATATACTACTTAAGAAAGTTATCTTGGGAAAGTAGACAATACTATGACTTATATTCTTTATTATTGGATCTAATGTAATCTCTGAATCACAAAATTTCACTCGTTAAAATGTTTGAAAGACTCTATTCACGTACACACACATTGGTATAATAAATAAACATCATATCTCTATTACCTACCTTTAGCCAAGTTTTATCATATATACTTTATTAAAATAAATATAGTATAAGAAATACATTAGATTTTTATTGACTCAAACCTCTCCTTTTCCACCTATAGGCAAACATTATCAAATTCATGAACTTTTTGTGTTTTCCAAAAGTTTCTTTACTGCATTTACTTCTATGTAATTGGATACATAAATTAGATAAGGAGATAGATAAGTGATAGATTTTTCTAATATTTTTGTAGTTTTATCATTTGTTTTACTTAATAAAATATGTGTCATTTTGTGGTTCATTTTTTTTTCCCACTCAGAAGTAAATTTTTGAGATATACTTCACTGTCTTACTCTTTCTTTTTTAAAAAAATTATACTCAGTTTAACATTTTGTTTAATGGAATTTGGTCATTTGTTGAATTAAAAGCATTGAGAATGAGAACATGGTTCTGAATAAAAACTCTGAGGAACCGCCCTTTCCCCACTTAGTAACTAGCTCATCATTCCAGATGTAAGATATTTCATTTATCACAACAGAAGATGCTTAATGACATTGTTAACTTTAAAAATTCTGCAGGAAAGGCCTTTATTGGCAAATTCGAAGTTTTTACTAAAACTGGTGTAGTTTACACTTGATTAATATGCACAAAAAGATGTTAGAGAAAAAGAATTGAAAATGCACCTTATACTTTTGTTTTATTTAATTTTGTTTTGTTTTGCAATCTGAGCTCAACCCAGGTCTTCTTTACTATGGAATGCAAATAAGAGACACTAGAGATAACCCCACAGCTATTAGTAACTAGATGTTAGAAACAGCTTCCTCCAGGAGAATGCATGTAGTTTGAACTTATGATCATACTTAATATGTAACTTTGAAAGTTAGGAAAGTAACTTTCTGGAAGCTACCATTTGTTTCCAACTTAACTTTACAAACCAAAAAAAATTGTCTTACAGGTCTAATCTGGAGAGGAGAGTTCATTGGTCTAGGCTGTACTACGGAGGCCATCCAACAGCCAACCCAGGGCCTGGTCCTTTGTTGCACACCTCCATTAGAAGTGCCTAGTCTAGAAGGAAGAATGTTTCCTTTTTGATCACAATCATCAAGTGAAATGATTCTGGAGTCTTCTCAGGTCTCCTTTCATTCTCTGTGAAAATACACAGGCAACTTTGTTTTATACAGTAGAGTAAACATCCAGTCCTTCAAAGCCAGGGAGAAGGGGCTGAAGACCCAGCAGAAAGAGGGCTGGCTGCTGTTGCTGGTCATCATGTGGCTTAAAGACAGGCTGCCAGATCTAGTCTTAGTACAGAGAAATCCTCCACCATGTCAGAGGTAGACATTTCTAGAAATGTTAGGAGTTCTCCTGTTACAGGATTTTGTCTTGGTTCTTGATTTATGCTGCAGAAATGAATTTCAGAGAAAGTCGGGTTAGTTAGGCCAGTAATTTATTAAGGTGGGGAGAGAAGAGAAATGGAAGAAAATCACAGATCATGGGTCCTCAGTAGAGAGTAAGGTGCTGAAGAGTGATAAAGAGGGCTGATTTATAGACTACAATTTCCCATTATAGATTATAAATGCTCAGGTTTTACTTGCATGTTATTCCATGCAGGGGGCACTCGACCAGAGCAGGACACAGAAGCCAAGTGAGACGAGAGCAGGGAGAGATTTTGCACCTGCTTTTAAACCATTAATTATGCTGCCCCTTTGCTAATGGCATGGGAGGAGTTCCAGCTGTT
>JAQZBX010006528.1:15430-52991 GCA_029593785.1 Cabassous unicinctus | reverse complement strand
CCGTCTCCAAAAAATATTAAGTTCATGCTACATCTCATGGGACTATCATGAACAGTCAAACGGAGACTGAAAAAAAAAAAAAAATCAAGTACTATTACTATAAAAACAAAGGTCTTTGAAAGGACAGATAGAAATAATGACCCCCAAACACAGCAGAGGACACTTTCTTCTTTAATGAAGTTATTTACTCTCATTCCTTTGGATCCTGAAGGGTAGATAATCTCAGTACCTTATTTTCCTAGCCTTTCCTTTTATTTGCCCCTCTGGATATAAAAAGCCTGTTCTGAATTACTCAAATATGCCCAGAACTCAAAAGCATGCTTGTGATTATGCCCTTTTACACATTTAATGTGGAAAAATCTCACTAACAAGAAAATATGAATGCTCAGAGATAATGAGCTTCCTTCCTCCCTCCCTCCCCCTCCTCCTCCTCCTCCTCTTTCTCCTCCTCCTTCTTCTCCCTCTTCTCTCTCTCTCTCTCTCTCTCAACCAATATCTATTACTTTGGTAACAAGGAGGAAAAAAAGATTAAGAGGAATTTTTGCAAAGTAAATTAGGACCACAAGGCAGTGATCCTCCCTCACCAATGTCCACGTGGAGAAGGGAGGACCTCACGACCTCACCCGCCCCCGGGCTGGGATGTCTCTACAATGTCAGGGCTGCAGCGGCGTCCTTAGGCTCTGCTTACCCTGGGTCCAAGTCTCTGAAGTGCTGAGCCTCAGGTTGTCCTGCCCTTCCATGCGTTCTGCAGCTCTCTGCAATGGGTTCAGTATGCTCTCCTTGGTAAGAAACAGTGTCAGGTTGCGCTTCTGAGTTTCTCTGCCCCATGTGTCCAGGTGGCCAACCCCTGGTGGCCAGTGTTTTATGGCCAGGGCAGTGGAGGGAGGCTCTTAGCCTCTTTTGGTGGATAGGTCACTTCCAGCCTGGGGTTCAAACTGAAAACAGATGCCCCCTAGATACTTTCTGAGCACCACCTTGAACAGAGCCCTCCTCTCGGCACCCCCCAGAGGCTCAGCAGGAGTTCGATGGCATCCGGATGAATCGCCGTGTGCCCCTGTGGTAGACACAACTGGGACAGCAAAGGGCAATTCTCACAGATATTATCACCAGTCCTGCCTTGCATGAAATTCAGCATATTCTTATTGCTGTGGTCTTGTCATGTTTTCCTTTTCTTCCTGATTGATCGTTCTAAAGTTCTGGAAAAACCTTCTTCGGGAGCGGCCCTAGAATCCTCTTTTCTAAAGTTCACTCGGAACAAGACAGATAACATCCCCTGGGGCGTCAGAGCAGGTGGCACAGTCCTGGGGCAGACGCCTTGGCCCTGCCGTGTAACGATGCCAGGTGGACGTGACATTGGCCCAGGCCATTCTGCGGAGGGATGGGCCAGAGCTCTGCTCTGCAGGCCAGAGCCTTCAAAAGCCGAGGCCACAACGGGGCCACCCTCCCGCATATTAAAAGTTGATTTTAAAACAGGAATTGAGAAGAAAGAGCTCTTAACTCTATTTAAAAAGCAGAACATCCAGCACGTGGTTGGAGATAGCCTGGCATATCGGCTAAGTGTTGGCAGTTCAGAGACAGATACCCTAGGATGCAAACCCCTGTTTGAGAATCAAACACCCATAGTGAAACCTCTGTTTCCTCACCTAATACCTAATAAAAGTGTTTTTTTTTTTAAAGATTAAATGAGATAAGGCATAGACTGTACTTAATCCAGGACCCTGGCCCATGGTAGGTTTTCAAACACATTAGTTGTTATCATCTTAAAAGATAAATGCTGGGGAGCAGATGTAGCTCAGTGGTTGAGCACCTGCTTCCCGTGTATGAGGTCCCTGGTTCAAGCCCCAGAACCTCCTGAAAAAAAAAAAAAAAAAGAAAAAAAAAGAAAAATGCTAATTAATAATGATCAAAACAACATTCCAGAAAAAACTTCTCTAGCCTAACTCAGCCTCTGGTAGCTACTGTTTTTTGGCCACCTAGGTTGGCCAGGAGTGAGGTATTTTTAGCTCTGGGCTATTATTTCAGGTATCAGCAAGTGCATTAGGGCCTTTCAGCTCTCTCGGCTGCACACTATGAACTCTTGCTTGATAAAAGGCCAACTGCAGGTGTGCCTGCCTTTTGTTATCAATGTGCTCCTGAGAAATTGCATGGAAATCAAACTTTATACACAATCATATTTTAAATGCACAAGGGGATTTTCATTTATAAGAGACCCTTTTCAGTCAGTCTTTTTCTAATATAAATTCTTAATAATTTTATAAAATGCAAGTGATTGTTTACCCAGTTTCTTTAAAACAGGGCTTCCTGAAAAAATTTTAAATCATCACTACATCTGAGGCTTTGTTATATGTGACATTATTAAATGTAACAGAGTGAAAACAAATTATCATCTTTTTTTTTAAAGATGTATTTACTTATTTACCTCTCCTCCCCCCCATTGTTTTGCATTCACTGTCTGTTCTCTGTGTCTGCTTGTCTTCTCTTTAGGCGGCACCAGGAACCGATCCTCGGACCTTCTGGAATGGGAGAGAGGTGCTTAATCTCTTGTGCCACCTCAGCTCTTTGGTCTGCTTCATCTCTTATTGTATCTCCTCTTTGTCTCTCTTTGTTGCGTCATCTTGCTGCACCAGCTCTCTGAGCAGGCCAGCACTCCTGCGTGGGCCAGCTTGCCTTCACCAGGAAGCCCCAGAAATCGAACCCTGGACCTCCCATATGGTAGATGGGAGCCTAATTGCTTGAGCCACATCTGCTTCCTAAATTGTTATCTTAACAGCTGGCACCAGTACTCTTAGGGAGGACACCAGTTTTTCTCAGGAAAGCACCTTGATGGCCACTTGGAATCATTAGAATGGAAGATGACACCGTGAGGATTCATCCAAGTAAAAGAAGTAGCTAAACCTCACAGCATTTAGAAATAAACAGCCATTTTGGGGCAGGAGAAGAGCAGAACCGAGTGGGATGGTTGAGCACCTTGGTGCAGTTAGGAAAGGACTTTAACAACCAAGATGCCTAATAGTAAATGTGAAGTTGTGCTACTATGGCGTGCACCTCCACTCCATTTCCTCAACACTTGGTCTGTAACCCATGCACACACCTTGTTCACGTGGTTGTGTGTGTGTGTGTGTGTGTGTGTATGTAAACCAAATGACAGGCCTAAGTTCCATATCTGGGTCTTGATGGTAAAAAACAAATATGACACCCGACAGATGGCAAGACAATCCGCAGTGTGAAGCAGTTCAGGAGAAGCAGGGGTGTAGAGCCAGAAGATGCCAGGAGAAGGAGCCTCTCTTCTGTCTGCCTAGTAATTTGCAGAGCCTTGGGACAACAAAGGTTTCCACACAATCAGGTCAAACTCCAGCAGCTCTTAAGAGATGGGGAGGAAGATTTCCACTCTTCATTCCTATCCTATCCCCATTGATTTGGTATCTGGGACCCATAAACACCAAAACATTTTTTTCTTTTAAATTCGCAGACTATCTTTTTATTAAGCTTCTTCAGCTAAGACACTTAGAAGCGGAGCCAGGTAAGAAAAGGTGGTCATAGCTTGCTTTTACTTATTCATACTCCTTTCTGAGATTAAGAAAAAAACATGTCATTAAATAAAGCCAAAACAAGGAAAGCACAGCACTGAGAGGCAATGCACAAAGAGAATGAAGTGATGCACCTGGATTCTGCAGAAGGGCAAAAATGAAGAATGCCTCACAGTGTGGTCCCTGGTGGTCCCCAAGGCCAGTGCTGCCTTGTAATGGGGCCCATCGGTCGCTCCCCTTCCCAGGCAGGGATGAGAGCGCAGAGCAGGCAGAAGAAGGACCATCTTGGGGATGCTGCTGGCATGGGAGCCCATTCCCTGGAACTAGTAGAGGTGGCCAAGGTTCTTAAGGTGGCACAAGGTGACAGAGATGCCCGAACTAACGAAAAATAATGATCTGAATCTAAGTGACAGAGATGCCCAGGAGAGAGATAAAGATCAAGATGGATTTCAAGTGTATGTGTCTTAGGGGAAGAAAAAAAATGATAATTCGGGAAATAAGCAGTGCCTGTAGTGCAACAGAATCCATTTCTAAAGGGTTTCTTGACAGATGCTTGGATCAGATTGCCATGTGCTGGATACACGCGTGTTGCTAGGAAACAGAACCGAGAATTGATGGTGTTCACTGCTCTCAGTCAAAAACCCACCCTCCTACACACAGCTTGTTTAGTCATTCTCTCAATCATAAAGTTGAGAGGGGCATAGTATTGTTCTTAACTGGCCTAAAAAATAATCCAGACTCATGCCAATTTTTTTTTCCTTTCTAAACCCTGTCACATAGTATAAGCCTGTATGTGATTCAGAGGCCAAATGAAAGAAATGTGAGATTTATTATTTATTTTTAAAAAAACCCACACATTCTCGGGGTTAAGTGGAAAGGTCATATAAGCAATAAAAGCATCTAATCAGCCTCGTTAGCATGTTCCTTTAGCCACATTTCTCTTACTCAACAGAGCATATCTCCTCCAGAGAACCAGAAGATTTCACAATAACACATGCAAAGACCAAAGAAGGAATCGTGTGACACGACCGGTCCCCGTCAGCCCAAGGAACATTGGCCTCAGAGGCAGAAGGAGGAAAGGCAAATATTTGATGAGGAACACCAAGCCTCTGACGTGTGCACATCTCTGCAAAGATTAGTAAAGATGCAATAAGACGCCCCTGCATGCAACGACAAGAAACCTTGTTACTGAGCTCCAAATGAAGGGTTCATTCTGATCTTGTGGCATTTGGCACCGGATTTCAAGGTCCCACTAAACTTTATCTGTGGTTGGACTTGCAAAGAGAGAGTTTCTTGCAGCAGTAGCAGATCCCTGCTTCCTCTCCATGGAAGCTCCTGGGCCCCAGACGGTTCTTGCCCCTGTTCCAAGGGCAGTCAGCAGTTTTAGTCACCTAATAATCCAGGGTTTATATAGAGTTTTACTTATTTCAAGTTTTTCTTTAATAAAACACAGTATTTCTGTGACTTAGGGATTCCTATCAAATCTGGATTAAAATTTTCCTTTAAGGAGACATTAAAGACTTTTCTCTGTCTCCTTGGTCACTGCTTTTCTGTCTTCTTTATTTTTCCTCCTCCTTCATCCTATATCAAATGCTGCCCTGGGGCTCAGTCATGGGCAGCCTCTTCCATCTACAACTTTTGCACTTGAATATCCAGCGCTGACTTGGTATCTCCATTTGATCTTGAACTTCACAAGTCCAACACAAAACTCTTGATCCCAACCCCCAGATCTGTACCTCCCCAAGTGTTTTCCTATCATTAAGTGGCATTCATTTGATTCATCAATTTAATCGTTCAAATTAAGTCTAAGAGTCATCCTTGATTCCTCCCATTCCCTCATTCCCCTTATTTAGCCCATCAAGTCCTCTTAGTTTACTTCTAAAATATGGCCCAAGTCTCTTTCTTCTCTGACATCACCCCAGTCTAGGCCACCATCCGCTCATGACTAAACTTCCTTCCTTGCCTCCTCAATGGTCTCCCTAATTCCACCTTTACCCCCCTAAAATGCATTCTCCGCAAAGCAGCCAGAAGGAGCTTTTAAAAATATGTCAGATAATATCATTCTGTTGCTCAAAACCCTCCAGGAAGCTTCTGCTTCCACTTAGGATGTAGAAAGCCACAAAAGAATATATTTCCCCTAATGATGAGAAAATGCCACAGATAATTTACAAAATCATAACTTTTCTTGAACCCATCAAAAAAACCGAGGTCACAGGGCAACCAAGTAAGCTGAGTCCCAAAGAGTGGCAAATCCCCAAAAGAGAGATGGGACACAAACATTGTTGCACCCCTCACAGAGCTAAGGAGGAAGATGGGGCTGCCATACAAGTGGATAGAAAGAAATCAGCTAAAGTTTGAACATAGTCTTAAATGCCAGCGTGGGCTAGTACTCAGATTGGAATAGATAGGCTCAACAGAAACAAGGGGAGTTTGCACTCACTTGGAAACTTCACCATGATAAAGATTGGGGAAAGGGCGAGAGAGCAGAGAGAGAGAGTGTGAGAGAGAGAGAGAGCGTGCGCGCCTCAGCGGCACAGGTGTAGCTGAAGCCCTTCCATTTCCCTGGACACTTCGTAAGCCAGTTATGGCAGGGAAGCAAAACCTCTTGCTACAAAGGTCACAAACACCCAGATATTGGAATTACAAACAAATAAACAAACAAAAATACCAAAATAATTTACAATAGCAAAGTATGAACCATCTAGAAATAAATAGGGCAAAGGATGTGTAGAATTTATAACCCAATAAGTACAAAATATTGCTAAGAAAAAGTAAAGATGTAAACAAATGGAAAGACATATCATGCTCGTGGATTTAAAAATCCAATATTGATAAGATGTCAATTCACCCCAAATATATCTATAGATATAGTACAGTCCCATTCGAAATTCCAACAGGCTTTTTTTTAGAAATTGACAAGCTGATTCAAAGAACTTAATTCCAAGTTCAAAGAACTTAGAAAAGCCAAAACAAATTTAAAATGAACAAAGTAAGTGCAGTAACATTACCTAACTTCAAGACTTATCATAAAACTATAATAACCAAGACACTGTGGTACTGGTATCAACACCGACAAACATATCAATGAAACTGAACAGAGAGGTCAGAAATACACCCTTACATACATGCTCAACTGAATTTTGACAAAAGCTCAAGGGCAATTCAATGGAGAAAGGATATAATCTTTCCAACAAATGGTGTGGCAACAATTAGGTAGCCATTTGCACAAAATGAACTTGTATCCATACTTCACACCACATACACAGTTTGACTCACAATGGATCATTGAGCTAAATATAATACCTAAAACTGTAGCTTGTCTTGAGGGCCACTGTCACAGTCATGCTAGGTGCTGCTTTATGCCCCTGCACCACTGCCACAGCCGTCCTGGCCTTCGAGGCCACCACCACCCCACCCCAGCACATGGCTCTGCCGCCGCTGTCCAGTCAATTCGCTGGTACTCCCATGGGTCACGTGAGACAGATGAGGAGTTTGATGCTCGCTGGTGACATACTTCAACAAGCCAGATATCGATGCCTGGGAATTGCGTAAAGGCATGAACACGCTTGTTGGCTATGATCTGGTTCCAGAACCCAAAATCATTGATGCTGCTTTGCAGGGAGCAGACGGTTAAATGACTTTGCTAATGCAGGATGCATGTTGAGGACATGCAGGACCTCATGAGGAAATCTACCCCTATGTCATCCAGGAACGCAGACCAACTTTAAATGAATTGGGAATCTCCACTCCAGAGAAACTGGGCCTTGACAAAGTGTAAACTCCCATGAATGGTCTTCCCAAGAATTTATTGGGGTGTTGCTAATTGATCATAAGCGGTCACCTGGTTGAACAAATGAGAGTTGGGTAAGTTGGTACAGGAAATGAAGAGAACTTTTGTGAACAACTTTTCAAAGGTGGAGAGAGATTGGATAACAGCTGGGGGAGGAAAAAAACCCGAGAGGCTTATTGCCTTATTTTTGGTTTCTTTGTTTAGCATGGGAACGTCTTCATCATACTCATAATTTGAGGAGAAAGAACCAACAGAGAAAGGGAGGTCAACTCTTACAAGAGAGAGAGGTGGTAACTGATGGAGTGGAGTCCCCAGAGAAATGGAGAAAATGGGATGAAGAGCATGGGTAGAGTGCTGATAGCAGGAGACGCACCCGGTCCCTTGAGACTAAGGAACTGGTGCAGAGTCACAGGAGCTGGTAGGGTATGGGAGAGGGGATTTGACAGAACTGTTTAGGAGAAGAAGGAGATTAGGGTATGTAGCTGTATGATATTGTTTATGAATTCAAAAAAATAGATATTGGATTATGTTTGTGAAGTGGTCTGTTCCTCTGGGCATATTAGATTGTATTGGATTCCAAGGTTTCACTTTTGCTTGATTAAATTATGATTAAGGCTTTGATTGGGCCACGTCAGTAGGATGTTGAGTCCCCACCCCCTTGGTGGGCAGGGACTCACAGAGAAAATGACATGGCAGAGGAGACAGTTGGAGTTTTAATGCTGGAGCTCCAGAAAGTAAATACACAGAGAGACAGATACATGAAGAAAGAGAGAAGGCTACATTAGACATGGCAGACACCGCGGGAAGAGAGATGAGCCATTCGCCTGACAGTTTATAGCTGTCCTTGTGAAGAGAGCAGAGAAGCTGAGCTGGAAGAGAAATGAGCCCTGGGAGAGAGACAAGACCTGCCCCAGCCTGAGGCTGAGATAGGAAGAAGCTGGAACCACAGAACCCTCGCAGGAGGAAAACTGAACCCTCGCAGACATTGCCCGCCATCTTGCATCAACACGTGGCAACAGATTCTGGGTAAGAAAGTACCTCTTATGGTACCTTGAGTTGGACTCTTTAGGGCCTTCTGACTGTAAGCTTTTACCCTAAATAAATACCCTTTATAAAAGCCAACAGATTTCTGGTATTTTGCATCAGCACCCCTTTGGCTAACTAATACAGGGCATCTGCTAAGAGGATGGAGTGGGAAAGTATTGAACGAAGAACTGATAAGAGACCAAGGAGAGAGCTTTACAAAGAGCAGTAAAAATGTGAACTTGTGACCACTCCACTGGACACAGCTGAGTGCGCCTCCACACAGCTGTGTGGGCCTCCAGGATCCCAGGTTGGGAGTTTGCAATGGACAAAGGGACAAGAGGCTGGGGCACTGGGGATGCTGCAGAAGGAGAAATTCAAGCAGTGATTCTGCGAGCCCAGCTTATAGGTTGGTTCCCAGGAAATCACCAAAGTCCTTATCAGAAGGGTGTCTGGGAAACTTTGTTTCCATGTGCCCCGTAAACTCAAAGATAACTCAAACCAAGGGAACATTGTCCCGTGATACTGAAAATCATATTAGTTTCCCCTTGGCCATCGATACGTCAGAGTCAAACTTAATCCTGATGCTTCAAAACTATTGGTCACAAATGTACTTCTGTTCTGTTATAGAATATGAGTATGGCTCATCTGAACTTGAATTATACTTCTTGATATATGTACCAAACAAGACAAAGGGTAACAGCAAGTCAACTTCATTTCTAATAGGCATTTGTGAACTCTTGATTAGTACAAAGGACAAGACAGCCTAAAAAAGAAGACCACATTATATCTGGCAAAATTATTACTATCTGAAAGACTACTTTCAAAAATTAATAACAACTGAGAGTTTGTTATAGAAAAAATCAACAACATAGCATTAGGAATTAGATAACTTAGGTTTTAGATTCAGTTCATTAATTAACAGGCTGTATGACCTTGGAAAAATTACTCACTGAACTGGTTTCCTCATATGCAAAGTAAAAGGATCAGACCAAACATTGTTTAAAAGTCCTTCCAGTTTTACAGATTTATAGCTTTGTACATGCATATCAAATTTCAGGCTCATCTCAGTGTACGACTTATGTGGTGGATTGAATCGTGTACCCCAGTTTGGACATGTTCTTGGTCTTGGTCTGCTTTCTGGTGGGTGAGGATCCATTGTAAATAAGATCTCTTCAAGATGTTACCTCCATTAAGGTATGGTCCAACTGAATCCAGTTGGGCTAATCCAGATGACAGTCTTTTATAAGCAGAGTGAGAGTCAGGCCGAGAGAGAAGCCATGAGGAGCAGCAGAAGATGGAAGTCAACGAACCCAGAAGATGCCATGTGCGTTGTCCTGTGACAGAAAAGCCAAGGAATCCCAAAGACTGACAGCCAGCCAGAATATACTGACCTTGGCAGGGAGCAAGCCTTCTAGCCGCTGAAACGTGAGCCAATAAATTTGTGTTGTTAAGCCAGCCCCTTGTACCATATTTGTTTTAGCAGCTGGGAAACTGAAACAACTTATAACAGGCACTCCATAAGTGGTCATTAGACCAAACTAATGTGACCATCAGGAAACCAAATAAAAAACACAGTTATCCTTGGATAAAGTCAAGGGGCCACACTTGTACACACATGTGATGAAACCATTTCAGAAAGAATCACCAGAACCAAAGGAGACATTATATGCATTTGTATATATACTATTTTTTGGAGGAGTATGTAATTTTTTAAATTTTGTTTAGTTTTCTTCCCCAGTTATAACTTGAATGTTCACAGTAGAAAATTTGAGACTCAAATATTGAGTAATTTTTCCACAAGCTCTGTCGACTAAGGACTTGCCTGCAAAAGTTCCAAATCCTGGATATTGACGTTAGTCCTCCCTCTAGGTGAAAGAAGTAATAGAAGAGCAAATAAAAAGAAATTCGTTCATCGAAATTGTTCAGATTCAAATAAAAATTTGAGCAGGTTCAACATGGGTTCAACCAGGGAAGCAGAACCAAGGAATTGACTTATGCAATTGTGAGGCTAAGTCCACAAAGTCTGTAGGACAGGCCATCAGGAAGAGAAGACCACGAGCAGACTGGTAACCCATAGGCATGAGCTGAAACAAGTGGAAATCTCTTTCTGTTCCTCTCTCCAGGTTAGGCCTAAGCTCTAAAACTCCAATTGAGTCAGGCCCACCCAGAGTAATCTACCTTCCAACTGATTAAGTCTGGCCCACTCAAGATAATCACTCTAATTTAAAGTCAACTGATTAGGGATTAGGGATTTTTATTGCATCTTAAAAACCACTTCATCACAACACCTAGATTAGTATTTGAACGAACAACTGGGAGACAGTGTGTGTGTTACAAAAGGCTGTTTCTTCCCTTCTATCTTCCAGTTCTTGTGAGAGAACATCTCTTGTAGCCCACCCTATTCAGAAACATACTAGAATGAGAATTCTGAGGACTGCCATTTAGCCCAGCCAAGTTCACACACCACAAAGCCATCATGTGAACTAAGAAAAAAATATGGAAGGAAGGAAAGAAGATAGTAAACTAATATTTACAGAGCATGCACAGCAACCACCAAAATGCAGCATAGAATGGTTCTAAAGATGCTGGGCCTTGAAGCAAGGTTCCTGGGTTCAAAGCTCAGGTTGCTAGTAAAGTCACTCTCAGTAAATTACTTGGCCTCTTTGTGTCTCAGTTTTTTCCTCAGTGAAACAAAGGTGATCAAATAATCCCTAACATATAGAGTTGTTGGGAAGATTAAATTAGCACATCATGTATACTATGTGTCTGGTATAGAGTAAGCGCTCACTATTATTACTAGGTGCCAGATATTTTACATATTTTGCCTCATTCAATTAAATCACTACCTCCATCATTTGACAAATATTAATCGACCAGCTATGGTGCAGCCACTGGAAACAGAACAAAGGACAACAGACACGGTCCCTGCTCTCACTGAGCTGACAGTGAACAACTGCAGAACAAACAAGAAGTCACCATAACACAGTACAATAAGCACCACTCAACTCAAAGTAACCGGTTGGGATGGGTATCATTATCCATCTCCTAGAGATGAGTAAACCAGAGCTTACTGAGATTAGGGATCTAGCTCAGAATTGTATAGATAGCAGGAGGCAAAGCCAGGAGCCAAACCCAAATCTGTATGATTCAGAGGCCCTTATATTGCACCTCTTCATTCTGGGTAAGAGATCTATACTGGATTATTGAAAGACAACTAGGGATCTACCCTTGACCTGTGAGAACAGTCTTGTAAATAGCAACCTGGCCAATCTCCCATTCGACTCTCCTTGTGGCATGTGCACCAGACTGAAAGGCCCACTGGGTTTTTTGGGGTTTTTTTTTTTTCACCTTGTTCCCTAATTTGACAAAGCAAAATATCCATTCTCCATTGATGAAATCTAAAGACCAGATCCAAAAGAAAATTGAAAGACCCACAAATACCTCAAAGGCATGGCAACCAATTTTTAATTTAGAGCATCAGGCTAGTTCATTTGGCAACCTTTTGCCCAAATCAACTTAATCTGCCACTTTGCAAGAAAGGTTAAATTAGCCAATTAAAATGTGGCTGTAATCTAAGCATCTTTTTAAAAAAATGTATAATAAAATAGGAGACAATATCTTCTCATAAATACATGCAATCAATATAGAAAAGTGAAAAAGTAATCAGGAATAAGCGTGAAAAAAAATAAAATGAAATATGGAGAAAATCTATAATTTTTGGTTTAGGCAAATCCGAAGGTGTTAGCTGAGGGCATTCTGATTCCATTTCAAATATACTATGAGTGGTTTAACTGTGAGCCTGCTTTTCTCTTGAAAGTGCTTCATGATTTTCTTCTTCCTCTTTTATTGCTTGTGCCGTTATTGATTTGATAGTACTTTGGTTACAATTTTACATGGGTCCTAAGATTCATAACCATCATTTAAACACTTTGATTCAAGACAAATCGTGTGTACATTTGCCTTCCTTGCTACTGTGTGAGTCTCTAAGGAAAACGGTCCCCAACATCTTCCTCACAGAATGACATATGTCAGCTATTGCTAAATAGGTAGAGAATTGAACTGAATTTCTAACATCTTTCTGTGTGGAATGTTTCTAAAGACTAAAGAACAGATTAAAATCAATTAAAATCCATTTTTTAGGATCTGTCATCTGGATCCTTTTTAGAAAGAATTAAAACATACAAACTGAATAAATAAGATGTTTGTGCTTCAATTTTTAACATTAATCATCATCAATGCTAATTAATTAAAATCTGCTTTGCTCAAAAGTATGAATAACAGCTGCTAAATATTTCCGTCAATATTTTCACAGTCCAAGTAAAGCAAGCAGGATCTGAGGTTTTGTTTTACACAAGAATAACCTCCATGACATCAGCTCAACCAAAATCTGATTCATGAGTTTGCTAACAAGTCTTTCCTGTTGTGGATGTTGCCTTTTGTTTGGTCGTTACCCATGACTCTTCTTCATTTGTTTTAAAGTGCCTACAAGTAGAGCAGGCACGTGTTTGCTAAATGATTGCATGAAGGCCAGGTCCTGTGAGGCATAGAAATGGTCAGTGAAAAACCCACCAACTCAGACACATGGGGACACCATTTTGAAATGCTCTGGATGTAGTACATCATAGCAGTTAAGAGCACTAGCTTTAGCATCAGGAAGATTTGGGTTTGAATCCTAGCACTGCCACTCACTTGCTGGGTGAGATGGGGCAAGTTACTTAACCTTTCTGAATCTCTTATGTAAAATAAATATCATAGTTATACTTACCTCATAGGGCTGGTGAAAAATTAAATAAGATGATGGATATAAAGCAATTAGCATCCTATTAAAATTAGCATTTAATAAAAGATAGCTATTATTAAATACTTAATGAAGAGAAAGTTTGAACTGGGGATTTTTAAATTATAGATTTATTACTTTAATGCACATTTAACAACTATAAGTACAAATGATGACTAATTATCATAATTTCAATGTAATTACCAACGGCCATTTCCAAGAACCTATTTAATTTAGGGCACTCAGGGCTATATGCTTGAGAAAAGAAGAGACAAACAATTATTTAGTTGAAGAAGTGTGTCTTATTATTATTGCCTGGTATAAGGCTCGAAATGATCTTCTTAAATGAGTAGGTAAAAATTATTTGAATTAGCTTATCAGTTTGTATGCTGACTAGAGCTTAAAAGTACTTGGAAAGAATATGTTCCCAAATATTTAACTTACAACCTCATTTATACTACTAAAGAGCTATGCAAACTTGTTTCATTACAGATAGTATAAAATTAAATTCTAATCAGCACTCGTGCTAATGGCACAACATTTAGAATCAGCAGCTTGTGAATTGAAGTGGTTTTACCCCTTACGTGTGTTTGTATGGGAGCAGCATCGCGTTTATATATCACACACACAGTGATATGAACAGAGTACCAGAGGAGATCCGAGCACCCTGAGGTCAGTCAGTCAATTTTAATTAAATTACTGGAATATAACCCAACACAACCTTCTGTACTAAAGGCATGTGCTAAGAGCTGTTTGGCCTGCAGGCTACTTGGATCAGAAACAACCTCCCTCAATCTTGTAATTGGCAACTTCTAACTTCTCTGTTACTTGATGTTCTGGAAGTATAAAACCATGCTTTTGTTCCCCTTGACATTTCTGCACATGTGTCTGGCTAAGGGGTTTATTTTCACATAGTATTCTCTGTTTGACGGTTGGAGTAGAGTCCTGGAGACAGGTCTCACCTTTAGGGCTCAGGAAATGGATCTTTTTCAAAATTCTGCGTTATCAATGACTGAACTGCCCCAGATGGATGCCACGGTGGGCACATGCAGTGTACCCTGCCAATCCCTTGGCTGGAAGTCCTCTTTTTGATGGAATCAGTGATTGGGAACCTAAGTCCTTGTTCATGAGAACCTGCGTTTCCTTAACTGAGACACTGTAAAGGAGTCTGGCTGATCTAATAGAGAACAGCCTTGACCTTGCAACTCTACAAACTCAAATGCAATTTGTCATCCAGTGTGAATTTGGCTGTGTGCAATCCTGCATGATGGATAGACCTTGTCCCAGAAAAATTCAAGAACATGAAAGGGGGGCATTGAAAAATAAAATCCACAAAATGGTTGAGGAGACACATCGCTATGCTAATAACAAACTCCTTTTCCAAAATAATGAACAGTCCTGTGATTCCTTGGGCAGTTTAGACTTCACTAACTCACAAGGAGCCGAAGTGGGGAGTCACGGCTCATTTTCTCCTCTCCTTGGAATTTGAAATGTTTGTACATTTATTTTTCACTATCTCCTTTTATAATTTAAATTAAGTCATTCTCTTATGGTTATTGTATTCTGCTCTTCATTGTGACCATCTGAGAAGACAGTTTGAATTGCTGCAATCTGTCTCTTGTTCCAGAACCTTCTTCTTTCTCCCAGTACCTTTGTGAATGGATCAGGAGACAGAACTGGACAGAGCACACCCTTTGGGAAAGGCTCAGAGAACCAAACCCAAGGTCAAAGTGCCCGAATTTCTCAAACCTACTAAAGAAGTATCATGGAGGTTCCAGGATCACTGCTGTTTTCTCCATCCAGGGAGTTTTCAAATGCCTCAGTATTATTTCAGAGAGGATTCTCAAAGTAAATCTCTTTTTCCACTATTGTTTCTAACTTGCTTCAGAGTCACCACTAATTGAGTAGTAGATACAGAATGGCCTGGAAGCCCTGTGAATTATGTCATACATTAAGCTCTTTTATTTAACACTTGAGGTTCATCATTAATGCCCATTCAAAAGCTTATGATTATGAAGTAGAGTGATGTTGCAAACAGCTACCAATAATTCACCAGTGGATTATTTTATACAAACCCACACTAATTCATGGAAATTACTTGGATGATAAGAGTAAAGAAAGAGACACTTCTGTGGATTTTATCTTGAAGTGGTTTTTTAATTGTTTTGCTTGCAAGATCAAGAAAATATTCAATGGTCCCATACTAATCTGCCTGAGACATTTCCTAAGCCATAACAAGTTATCATTTGTCTTGTCCTCTGCAACTATAAAAGGAGTATCTCTACTTTCTGGAGCTCTACTTTCATTGAGAACTTGGTGGCCAAAAATTGACCATGTCCCAAAGGAATTACTAGGATTCTGAATATTTGGCAAGGTGAAAGTTTTTCTGAAAAGGGTGGTATTGAAAAATTACACTGCAGTGCTTTCTTTCCCCCTTTGTTGTTATGAAGTCGAGTTTAAAATATATATAACAGGAAGAGAGTTGCTGCATATCTTTGTCATAAACTGTATTTATAACCACCCCCCACCTTTTTCACCTCCCCAAACACATCTCATGGTCTGGCCCCAAAATTTTCAGTATCCTGCAATAACAACATACATGTACATACTTTTAAGCCACTAAACCTACTGTTCCCTTGACTTGGTTATTATTGGATTTTTTTGGAGGGGGAGATACTTGGGGATTGAACCCAGGACCTCATACATGTGAAGCAGGCACTCAACCACTTGAACTACACCTGCTCTGCACTATTCCCTTGACTTGGAATGACCTCTCATGTTCTCTGCTCAACAAAGCCGTAGCAGATGTCATCCCCAATAATTGAGCATGCCCTGTAACTCCAGTATGCAAAATCCCCTCTGACTTCTGTGCTCACATAGTGCCTTATACACATTGCCACTTCTGCACTTATATCCAAGTGTTAGAATTGATTGCCTACCGGTCTGTATTTCTCTCAATGAAGAGCCAATTGGACACTTTCTCTTTGTATTCCTAATTTCTATCATAGTGCCTATCCTATGTGTCCTTTCATAACACAGCTAGTGGTAAACCATTCTCTGATGGGTGTAAATCAGCAATAATCAGGGAACCCTGTCCTTCTGTCTCATTGTGGGACCCATAACTCTGACACACCTAGAGGAAACTGTACTCACCATTCCATAAAAATATGGGGATTTATCTGCAACACCTCAGAAGCCAAACTCTTCCCTCATGCCCAGCCCACCCTGCTGCCAGGTGGTACTACACTAAGTATGCCATTTGTGCTTCAGAATAAACATTCCAATCTCAACACCATTGCCTTTAGGGAAAGCGACATTGGGATGTTAATTCTACCAGGGCAGTGTGATTCTTCTCTCACATGACAAAAACAAACTCTATGTATAAGCTGTTTGGTGAACAAATAGTGGACAAAATTTAAGATACAGAACCCAATACTATTACATACATTCCTGTTCATTCTAGGCTATAGACTGTTAAGAACAGCATCTGTCTTTCCTATACTCACACAGAGGGACCCATGTCCTGCAGTGCAGCACAGTGGCTAAGAGCACGGGCTTTGGTGTAAGACAGACTTGGCTCAAATGTTTTACCATTAACTAAATATGTGACCTCAAGAATGTTACTAAACGTTACTAAACCTCTCTAAACCTCATCAAAAAATGGGGCTAATACTGATAACAATGATACCTTCTTTTTGGGCTGTTGTGAGGAATGAATGAAATAATGTTTGTTTGCTTAGTATAGTGCATGATGTGGCTTGGACAGGCGACAAAGGTAGTGTCTAACCTGTACATCCTCTAAAAAGTAACTGGGACCTATCCTCATCTCACAGGTCTCCATGGCAATATCAAACTCCCTCTTAGCAACCTAACAGCTCTCAGGGTTTGCTGCTCTCTGACTCCCAGTGCTCCTTCCACAACAATGGGTGGGAGGTGAAGGAGATGGTGAAAAAATTCTATTTTCAGAATGGAGACAGAATATAGTAAGCACCTCACTGATTGACGATTTCAAAGTCACTGCGTCCAAGTATCTTTATAGCATCATCGTTAACAACTGGGCAGTAGGGTTGAGAATGAGAGGGAAAAGCCACTGGAAGGGAAGAGAAAGTCATTATAGGGCTGCCAGGAAGCAAGGGGAGTGGGAGGGAATACCTAGATTCTTTGTAGTTTTCTTGAACTAGAATAATAAGTACAATAGTTGGGTATTAGTGTCCTTTACTTGGAAGGGGAAATGAAAGGAGCCAGTGCAAAAACTTTATTTAAGAGAATATATATCATCAAAAGGAAAAAAAAAAAAAAACTAAGAAAAGAGAATATGTATCAGGACTTTAAACTCAAATATAAGCATTCACTTATTATCTTTCAAAGATGGAGCTAGACCTAACTTTATTCCTTCTGTTGAATTATATTCTTAGGATATTCATAAGTACAATTACTGAATCAATACAACAAGTAAGACTCGGATATATGTGCATAAACTCTTTAAAAATATGAAAGTACTATAATAGCATTGAAGAAAGTTTTATTTTTTAAAAAAGGAGCTAGGGATGTATTCTTTTTACCCTAAATCAAGGCTGGAAACTTTATTAGGCAGCTTAGGAAATCAGAGCTTGCACCTGGTGGAATGCAGCTTAGGAATGCTCATCAAAGTCCTTCTAGAGCACACTTTCATCACCACTGAAATTATTGAAATTTCAGGAATTATTGAAAGCTGCCCCCAGCGGGGAAGGGGGGCTCAATGGAGTGATATGGGGTCAGCCCTTCACTGCACAGCCCCTCTCAATCAGGATTTAAGATGATCCAAATAAGGCCCGTTATTGGGAGCCTGCAAACCTCCTTTCATCTTATTAAAATTATACCCATTCTTGTGGAGCCAGAGTAGCTCAGTGGTTGAACACCTGCTTCACATGCACAAGGTCCCGGTACCTCCCTTAATTTTTTTTTTTTTTACCCTTTCTGAGAAGATTGAAAAGAACATCAGGAATTGGTTGTTGTATGCCATTCAACCCCCTTCCAATCTGGAGGAAAAGCGGCAGGTGGCTGATCCAGCTCTGCTCGGGTTACAGTACCATCTACACAGCCTTTCTATTATCCACACCACCCTCTGATTACCCACGGGTGTTTGCTCAATCCCTCATAGATGGGAACCATTCTGAAGGGGAATAAGAGCTGACAAAATTAGACATCATATGGCAGACACTGTGCTAAGAACTTTTCACACTCTCCCAGCAATCCCATGCAGTAGGGATTGCTATTATTATTATCACTATTGTTATTATTGTCTTACCATCCCCATTTTCCAGATGGCACTTGGGGAGATGAAGACACATGACAAGTTAAGTCAAACAACTAGCGAGCTTCAGAGCAGGGTTTTGGCCCCAGGCAGGCTGGCATGGGAACCTACGTGGTTAACCTATATTCTAACATGAATTTCAAAACTCCATCCCACTGGATAAAGATGCTAGAGAGTCCAGGAAACTCCACATCAGCAAATGCTCTGAAAGCAACAGATGTGGCCCTCTGGAATCAGCCAGTCATGTGGGGCTCCAGTCTGGCTTCCAAACTGCCTCCCTGGACCCTGGGTTAGCTCTCAGGAGAGGCTGGGAATCATGTCAAGCCATACCCTATTGGTCTTTCCAACACTGGACAAGCTGGACTGTGATGAACCTACAAAGCAACAGGTCAGGGCAGATAAGTTCAAATGTATGGTTGGCAAAGGTCCTCAGGCAATGTAGAAAATGCAGCTTTAATCATTCTGCCACACAGAGGCAGCTATTAAGGTTCTGCCATGGCGGGGTCATCACTGAGGCAGCTGGCGGTGACTCGTCCAGACTCCTGTGGGATTGTGAGCCTCTCACTTCACCTTCCTTCCCCAGCCCATCCAAACGCTGCAGAGCTGGGCCTGTTGCCCCTTCAGTGACTTCTCTGAACGGGGTGTTTGTGTGTCCAGGAGGTCATGGGAAATTCTATCCCAAAAAGAGGTGCAGAGCCAAGGGGGACCAGTGGCTGCCCTCACATGAGTCCCCCAAGGCTGCCAGTCTCCTTTCCCCTGTGTCAGTTCCTCAAGGATAAGGACTATGCTTATTTTTCTTTGGATTTCCAGTGACTAACCTACTGTCTGGTACATGGGAGATTGAAATATATAGATGTAAATAAATTGATTAATATTTTTTCTTATAGATTTTCTCATAACTGTATTTCACTTACTGGCTTCATATAACATTTATGCCAGAACTGAAGTCTTAAAGAAATTCAGTGCTATGAATTTACATTAGTTTACATTTATGCCATCCCATCATACAGCTATCCATGCTTACCCATCCACACTAGAGTGTAAGAGGCCTGAAGGCAAGATCTGAATCCTGCTCACCTTTGGTGTACATTGCAGTGCCTTGTACATAGTAGGCTCAATAAATGGTTGTTGAAGTGATTTAAATAATCCCTCTACTCGCAGAAACCGTATGCTTAGATGGAAATATTCTCCCAAGGACATCTACAACTTTCACTAAAGATTTATTTTATTTGTTTATTTCTCCCCACCCCCTTGTTGTTTTTCACTTGCTGCATCTGTTTGTCTTCCTTGCTTCTTTAGGAGGCACCGGGAGCCGAACCCGGGACCTCTGATGTGGGAGGGAAGTGCCTAATCACTTGAGCCACCTCTGCTCCCTAACTTCCACTAAAAACAACACAAAACTCAGTAGACTTCCCTCTAATCTTGCCAAATTATAAGATTCCTTGAGCTCCCCTGGTCTTCATGGGAATTCACAGGTTCAAATTTCAGTGTAACAGGGGTGTCTGCTGCCCTTTGTTTCCAGCTTGAAGACTCCATTCTCTAAGTACAGGCTCTGGAGTCTCCCCCCACCCTGTTAGGGATATAGCTCTTCCACAGCTTATGGGTGTCCTGGGGAACGCTGTATTGTGTTCTCATGTAGAAATCAAACCAATCTTTATGTTAGTTAGGCTTCTCTGGTCACAAGTGACAGAAACCAACTCTGAATATCATCAACAAAAATGGAAACTATTGGAATAGTGTAGGCTGGCTCTCAGACTAAAAGAAACAGCTAGATACCAAGGCTGGGAAACGGCATGGACCACAGCAGCTCTGGGATCAGGGGCAGGAACACATCAACTCCGGGAGGAGGAACTTGGAATGCTGTCAGTGTTTTGTCACTGCCAAACACTTAAGTACCAGGAAGATAGTGTCCACTTGACCTAGTTTGTGCCACACACCCATTCCTTACCTAGAGGAGGGGAAGAGATCTTCACTGATAGTCTCTAAGTTCCACTATTTTTTTTGGAGGGGGGGAGAAAGAAATTTGATGTTGTTATTCTTATTTTTTGTGTATGTGACTCAACCCCAGCAGAGGAAGCCATCTTACTTCCCTGTCCTAAAATTTCTTAAACTCTTTAAATTCTTCCATGGCAGCAACCTGATGCCCCAAAGTATCACCCTCACGGGCATATAGCTCCAGGAAACCACAGCAAATAACTTAAATTAGCTGTATTGTCACTGTATGTTGAGTTCTTACCTCAAAGAAATAAGACCAACTTCTGTCACTGGTGAAGTCATGATAACTCTACTCTTTCCTAGAGCCATGGGGTTGAGACAGAGGGATCTTCTGGTCTAGCCACTGTTCCCAGGCACCTGCACAAGCATCCACCAGCTCCCAATGTCTTAGGCCATCTGCCAACTCTCAGACCGGTGTTCTCCCAGGCCTCAGATCCTCAGGATCTCTATTCCCACCTTTTTGGGTCAGTGTCCTCCAATCCAAAAAAGCTTACTCCTCTCCTATTCAATTGCAGTAGAACTTGAGGGCCCATCAGTTAAATATGATAATGGAAGGATCCCAAATAATAAAAAGGACTGGTTAGCTTCCTGAGGCTTAGGGGAAACCTGACCTTAGAAACAGAGAAAAACCTTCCACTTCTTGGGAAGTAAAATCCTAACCATGTCACCCTGACTTCTGTCCACCCTTCACCCCCACCCCAACCGAGAAAGGGATGCCCTTGCTACAAATGTGAAAACAAACTCACAGACCTCAGCTGCTCATTCTACCACTAAAGTTTTTGATGAGATTTCTTGCCACAGTTGCTAACGGATCATTTTCTTCCTTTTGCGTAAAGCTTCAGCATGTTTTGCCTATTTGTTAGGATAGCAGAAGTGAAGCCAAAGAGAGAAAAGTAAAGCAGGAGAGAAGAAAGGAAGTTGGTCCTAAACAAAACACCAAGAGCACTCAAGAGCAAGGTATGAAGTCCTGGGTTCAATCCCCAAATATATGTAAGAGCGAGGGAGGAGGGTGGAAGAGTAGTCAGAAACAGTTTCAAGTGTATGTGCCGAATCTTCTAATGTGTAAGTCAATTTGTGGATATGTTAATTTGCTAAAATAAATTTGTATTAGATGAACTTGTCTTGTTCATGAGGCAGAAGTGTCTTGTCTTTTCTTTTCCCTCCTCCTCCTCCTTTTCCTTCTTGTTTTCCTTCTCCTCTTTCTCCTCCTTCATCTCCTTTTTTGTCTCCTCTTCCTTCTTCTTCTGTTATTTGTCCAAACAACCCTCAATATAAATAGATTTTGTCTCCCAGTTACCTCAGAAATAATCAATTTTAAGATAAGGTCCCTGAGGATATTATTTTATCACATTCAGTTTTTGGAAGATAAGGTTTTGGTCTCTTTTCATACACACCTTCTCTCAGATTATTCTCAGGTTTGTAAAGTTGCAGAAAAATTACAGACTATCTCTCTGGTTTCAGATTAAAACATGGCACAAACCAAACCCTCTCAATGACTCAAAAAGCATTCCTCCCCTCCCGTATCCATTTTATGTAAATATCACCTGTATTCCATGAAAAGTAAATTGTGCCTGTAACTGTGAACTCATACATTTTCTGTGTTTAGCTTAATCCTTTGGTGGGATCTCCAGGTACTGGTGGCAATTTGTATACTTCTTTAAACATAAGCATCAATCAGAGCACAGACTGTAAGCATTTTGAAAAGCCATACATTACAAGGCAAGAACTGCTCTAAGAATCACAAATATTTATTCTAAAGCAGGTCTTGCTTCAGCTTTCTGCAGACTCGGGGCTGTCTGTTGACATCGGTCATTTATTTTGCCCTAATAAACAACTCAACACCCCAAACCTGTTCAAATAGGAGCCAGCAATTCCGAATGCTAGTTGACAGACCCCTTATATTCAAATGCAGAAACATCCAGATAGAAAACCTAGAGAAACATTAAGCTTTTAAAATTATGCAGCTGACTCTACGAGGTTTGTAGAGTGTTCACAGATGACTGGGTGAGGCAGGGCAGTAGCCTCTCAGAACTGTGTGACACTGAGGGTTGTGGGTTGAATTGTGGCCCCCAAAAAGGCATGTTCAAGCCTGACCTCATGTACAGTGAATGTGAATTTATTTGGAAATAGGGTCTTTGAAGCTGTGATTGGCTAAACAGAGACCACACTGGATTAGGTTGGGCACTAATCCAATATGACTGGTGTATTAGTCAGGTTTCTCTAGGGAAACAGATCCAACAGGAGATATCTGTAAATTTTATAAAATTCTTTCACATGACCGTGGGGATGCACAAGTCCAAATTCCACAGGCAGGCTGCAAATCAGGGGCTCCAATGAAGGTCCTTAATGAGTTCCCAGGAGACATTGGCTGTCTGAAGCCAAGCTGGGAAATTCTCTCTGAATGCTGAAATCACTTCCCCTTTTAAGCATTCAACTGATTGGATAAAACGTCACTCATTGCTGATGGCAATCTCCTTGGTTGATTGTAGATGTAATCAGCCATCTTTGCAAAAAACTCACTGATGACTAATGTCCATAAATGTCCTTGTATTATAATTAGCCCATTGCTTTTTTGACCAAACAAACTGGGCACAATTATCTGGCCAAGTCAACACATTAGCCTAACCATCCCAACTGATGTCCTTATAAGAAGGGGATGAGGGACAGACCAGGGAGAATACTACAGAAGCAGAGACAGAAGTGCTGCAGCTGCAAGCCAAAGAACACAAAGGATGGCTGGCAAACTCCAGAAGCTGGAAGAGGCAAGGAAAGATTTACCCCTACAGTTTTCAGGGGGAGCATGGCCCTGCCGACACCTTTGTCGATTTCAGACTTCTAGCCTCCAGAGCTGTGAGAGAATAAAGATCTGTCATTTTAAACCATCTAGTTTGTGGTACTTCGCTACAGCAGCCCTAGGAGACTAAGATGCTGAGCAAGCTACTGGACTTGGGAGCCTGCTGGTGTCCTCACCCAAGAAATCATCCACATGGAATGACTTACCTCAGTTTCCAAGGCCGAAATGAAATCATGAGAGTGAATGGGCTCTGTCATCTGTGAATCATTGCACAGATGTCAGTTATTATAATTTTATACTATTACATAGGGTTCCACAATTGATTTATTTTCCGGGAGTGGGGTGGGGGAGCTAGACTTTCCCTCCCCTGAAGTTTCAGGCTATAAATGGTGACAATCAGTTTTGTATCTACAGCCTGAATCTAGTGCCCAATACAAATAGCCCATCAGAAATGTTGCTGAGTGATGCGACTGGGTGTGGCAAGTAAGGACATGCCCATGAGCCAGAAGAGCAGAACAGCACTTTTTGAACTGGAGGAGGCATTAGAGGTGAGATATTCAGAGAAGACTGTACTGTGATGGAGAAAGCATGGACTCTGGATTCAGAATAATTTGGGTTCAAATCCTGGCTCTGCAACTTACCAGCTACTGGTATGTGGATAAGTTACCAAACCACAATTTCTTTGTAAAATGGGATAAGAATAGCTTCACCCTGAGGGATCACGATGAGGATTAGAAAAGATATGTGTAAAGCTTCCGGTATGTGCCTCGCATATGGCAGGTGCTCAGTAAGTGGCCACTGGAGTAGTAATTATGATGACTATTTTGAGCATGGGTGGATGGGCTTTTTGTGTGCCTTGCCCCCTACCTTCCTTCCTGCCTAGCCTCACCCATGGTGGGAAGAGAGCTTTACATGAACAACACATCAAAGCAGGGCTACAGGCATGGTCACACTTACTAAGAGGGAAGGGTGCTCCACTTGCAGGTGTTTCACTGTAAAAAATCTAAAAGACCTATGCCTACCTGAGGAGGAGGACTGTTTACAAGATGCCACATTCCCACCTTCTCAGGCTACATTATCTCCAGGGCCTTGACCTCCAGTCACTAGCACCACCAGAAGGGAGCCAACATAGGGATGGGGGAGAAGGTAAACTAGATGAGCAAAATAAGAGGGCAGAGTTCACAGGAGCAGACAGAGATTCCTGCATGCCCAATTCAGGCTGATCCTATTGGAAAAGTAAAAAATATTTTCCACCATTGTTTGGGCTTCACGTGTACTCATTATCAGACACTAGTAAGACTGTTTTTCAGGATGATGCACTGTGACTACACAGCTTTCCAAAACAGAGGTCTTGCTGGAGAATCATCATGCCCACCCAATCCAACTCCTTCACTTTAAAGGTTTCCTGCACCCCCGCACTGTCTCCCCCTCTCTCCATCTCACAGGTATTTTAGGCATATTCAGGCAAGGTCCACTTGCTCAAATGTCATTGGAAGGAAGATGTGGATCCCCAACTGATCACTCTGTTGAAGAGCTCAGCTGGCACCTGACAACAACAGCGGGGCTTGGTGGGAGTGGAAGCATGGTCCAATAGCTCTCTGAATTCTGGGGTGAAGGGGTGGGTGTGGGGGATTGTTGGTTGATTTCTTGCTTTTCTTGGGCTTTATAATGTCCTATATATCTCCTTGCTTCTCAATCCCTCTAGTCCTTCACCTGGGACTATTTAGCCCTACCAACCTTGATGAGAGTTGTTTTAGAGGAGGGGGTGGGGTGGGAGGCAAGAGTCTAACTGGAGTGGGTTCAAGAGAGAAAGAGGGTCAAGGAAGTGGAACCTTAGTACAGTCCACTCTTTAAAGAAGTTTTGCTGTAAAGGGAAGCAGAGAAATGAGAGCAGATCACAAGAGGTTGGTTTGTATGCTTGTTTAAGACAGGAGAGTTTGCAACAAGTGTTTATTCTGGTGGAATTGACTACATTAAGAGGGAAAATTTTGATGATTTGGAAGTACAATTGCTGGAGTGAGAGGAGATAGAGATGTATATGGTGCAAAGTGAAAGAATTGCTCGCTCTTAAAAGCATGAATAGTGTATGTGTGAGTACAGAGACAGGGAAGATAATACATGAGGGTTTGAGTGAATGGAAGTTCTCTTCTGATTGCTTCTATTTTCTCCATGAAATGAGAGGAATCATAAGCTAAGAGTGAGTGGTTGGAGGAGGGAATTGGCAATGAGAAGAGAAAAGAGAAGGTGTGAAATAATTGCCGGAGAGTAGAGTGAGACCAAGTTGACTAGGGATTATAAAATTGGTTTGGTGGGAAGATTAAATAAGATGGTAGATGAAAAGCATTTAGCACAATGTCCTGTTCATGGTGAGCATGTAAAAGAAACATTGGTTATCAGGGAGCAGATGTGACTCAAGTGGGTTGAGCGCCTGCTTCCCACATGGGAGGACCCAGGTTCGGTTCCCAGTGCCTCCTAAAAAACAACAAAAACGAGCAACAAGCAAAACAAATAAACAAACAAAAAACAACTTAGGGGAGCCGATGTGCCTCAGAGGTTGAGCATCAGCATCCCACATACGAGGTCCTGGGTTCAATCTCCAGCCCCTAGTACCTCAACACACACACACACACACACACACACACACACAAAACAAAACCATTAGTTACTATTAAGTCAACCTGGTGATGACCAGGATTGGCCTATAAACAAAATGCTTTGAGAATGTGGAGGAGACACCCACTTCCGGGAGAGTTGGGGAATTATCCCCAGAGGTGGTATATTAAGAGCCATTCTAAGGGGTAGGAGGTACAAGTCTCCCTACCCCTCCTGCTACTCTCACTGTAACATTTGTTAAAAACATACACCATGTGCTAAGCATAGGACAGCTACTGAGAATGAACTAGCCCAGAACTAGCCCACAGCCTGTTTTTGTAAATAAAATCTTATTGATACACAGCCACGCTGATACATTTACCTGTTGTCTATGGCTACTTCCACATTACAAAGTCAGAGGTAAGTAGTTGTGACAAGAGACTACATGGCCTGCAAAGCCAGCACTACTGTCTGGCCTTCTACAGAAAAAAAATTGCCAACTCTGGACATAGAATTAGATAAAGAGTGATTATAGGCCTAAAAAAATAAATTACAGACACAATATCATCACAGATTAATACATTATCAACAGCAAGGAAAAAAAAGAGACATAGCTGGAAACAAAATCAGTGACTGTTGCAGTTGGGCAGTTTGATTTAATTATGAATTCCAAAAATATAATTGGATCATGCTTGTAAACTGGTCTGTTAATCTGGGCATGATTAAGTTATGATTAGGGCATTGACTGGGCCATGTCAGTAGGGCGTTGAGCCCCAGCCCTTGGTGGGTGGGGAATCGAATCTAAAAGGCAAGGCAAAGAACAGAGTTGAAGCAGTTTTTGAGAAGCAGTTCTGATGTTGGAGATTTGATGTTGGAGAAGGCCCCAGGAGAAGAGAAGTGAGCCGTTCGCCTGATAGTCTGCAGCTGACCTTGTGGAGGAACCAGAAGAGCTAAGCCCAGAGAGAAATGCAGCCCCAGGAAGAGAGGAACCCAAGAAGCCTGAACCCTGGCAAACACCTGCAGCCGTCTTGCTCCAACACATGGCAATGGACTTTGGTGAGGGAAGAAACTTATGCTTTATGGCCTGGTAACTGTGGACTTCTACCCAAAATAAATACCCTTTATAAAGACCAACCCATTTTTTTGGTATTTCACATTAGCACCCCTTTGGCTGACTAATACAGTGCCCCAGAAGAAAAACTAAAATAATCAATAGTGCTTGCAGCTAAGGGAGGGAAAAAATCCCACACAATAAACCAATCAGAAAGAAAACAGAAAAATATTAACAATCTCTTATTTTCCAACTCTCTAGATATTTAGAACAGATGAAGATGATCCCAAATAAGGATATTTAGTACCCCTAGAGATCTCAAAAATATGGAACAGAAAGAGTAAGTAATCAAGGTATAGTAAAAGAAAATTTTCCTGAAATACAGGAGGAATTGAATCTGTGGCCTTGAAAGAGCATACCGCTTTCCAGGAGATTTTGATATAGGATAGCCCACAGTGAGTCATATTCTGATTCAGTTTCAAGAATCAAGAAATTCTTCAGATATCCAGGCAGAAATGGCAAACAATCTATAAGGGATTAAAAAAAAAGTCATGTGGATTCAGATTTCTCCATGGCAACATTTAGTGTCAAAAGACAATGGAAAAATGTCTATAAAGCTCTGAAGGGAAGAAAATGGTTATTTCAATCTCTTAATATTGTTCATAATCTCTCAACCTTAGAACGGTAGTTCTCAGACCTAACTGCACATGAAAACCACTAGGGAACTTTGAAAAAAGTACCCATGTTCAGAAACCACCCTAAACCAATTAAATCAGAATCTCTGCTGGGGAGAGCCTGACACTGGTATGTCTCAAAAGCTCCCCAGGTGATTCTACTTGCAGCCAAGTTTGAGAACCACTGTCTTAGACTCTGAGGCAGGACTGTGCAACTTGTGGTCTGCAGAGCCCCAGCACCAGCAGCACCTGGGAGCTTGTTAGAAATGCACATTCTCAGCCCTCTCCCCAGAGCTACAGGCACATGTGCTTTAACAAGCTCTCTAGGAGATGCTTATGCATGCTAAAGTTCAAAAAGGGATATTTTAGGAAAGAATAACTCTTTGATGAAAGACTATCTAGATCTAGGTTTAGATATATTTATATATAAATACATATTTATAATGTAAAATAATATTTTTAATTGTTAACATTTGAATGTAATTAATGTCCTCAGTTTCGCTTGAGGTTTTCCTTCTCTTATATCAGAATAAAATTAAGTTGAATCATTTTACTTAAATAGAGCATGTATAGAATGATCTCATTTTAATGAAAGTGTTATCTGCATATATGCAGAGAAAGATGTGCTAATGATGTCCACCTGATGATATTTACAAATGGTGAGGTGGTGGTTTTTTTTTAGGTACCAGGGCCTGGGATTGAACCTGGGACCTTGTATATGGGAAGCTGGTGCTCAGCCACTGAGCCACATCAGTTCCCAAAAATAATAAAGTGATTTTTCTAATTAAAAAACCCAAAACCTCAATTTCTTAATTTGACCTGGTTGATCAGGACCTGTGTATCAATTCATGGCAACCAAATTCACAGAGAATGATTAGTGACTCATAGTGCCAATTCATTCATTAGCATATCCATTCCTAGAACTAAGACATGTCATGCACGGAAGGAACCCACTTTTTGGTGGATATATGTACTCAGGAGTCTAAATTACGTATTAGAAGGCTGCTTGGTGAGTACAGAGTTAGAGAGAAGGGAATGAGTGTGCTTAGGAAATTTCTTTGAAACTCTCCTTGGCTTATGATTTGTTCTTCGTTGAATGGATTATTCTTGTAAAGCATTGGTTCTCAGCCTAAAATCAGGACTCCTTCCCATCCTAAATATTTATTGTAAGAAGGTACAGTTTCCCAAGGTTGTGATTGATATTGCTTATACTGGGGAGATTTCCAAATCACAAAAGCAGGAGGGGTCATTTCTGGCAAGTTTGTCTTCAGTCCCAAACATAACTTTAACATCCATGGTAGCTGCAGTGTCAGAAGTTGGCATCCCACCCTTATCTCTAAATCTTGGCTTAATCTTACTTGGGGGTGATTTGGGACTTCTGCATACTAAAGACATGCTGTTTTTCCTAAAAACTTCATGGGAATAAATGTGAGTAAATAGGATGTGAGAACGCAGAAACTGTGTTTTTTTTTTAAAGATTTAATTTAAAATGTAAGATATATTAAATTCAATCCCAAGGTTAAGAAATAAATTATTATTGTCAGCACATTTTATTTATTAAAAGGAAATATAAACACTCCACTCCTTTTTTTGAATTGCCTTGAGTCGAATTCTTTCATACGGGAGATTTGGCGTGAGGGAAGGCATAATTATCCCTGTACATGGAATGAGCTTTCTACTCTGCGAGTTCCAAGTCCCCAAGATGTGTTAGCATCCTAACTCAGGAACTCAACCCGGTATCAGGAGATATTTTCCTCTGTGGAAGTACTATTTGGTTCTAAATTTTAGGTAATTAAACTATGATTACATGTATCAGATAACTAAGATTTTTAACAATTATTATTATGATTCCAGTGAGTTTATATATATGGATTTTGAATCCTACTGGGTTGGAATCCTTTCTCCCACTTTCTAGCTAGAGACCCAGTCAAAACAAACACCTTCAATTTATTTCATTTATAAGACAGGAATAATACCACCTACCTAATTTTTAGGGGTTTTGTAAGGTATTATAGATAATGTAAAATGCTTAGGGAACATAGTAGGAGCTCAATAAAATGAAGTCCATTTGGCAATCAAAGGTGTTTAGATGTGCTGAGCCAAAAAGGAATTCACTAAATTTTTGTTTGAGAGCATCTTTTCTCCAACTTCCCATCTCTGAAATCAAAATCATTGCTCATACTTGGAAGAGGAGATCAGAAGATAGAAAAGGTACAGGTAACATCTGAACCATTCTCAGTCAAATTCAGATGTAAGCACAAACATATACATGTAAAGTTTATTTAGTTATCTCCTAGGAACCAACACATCCATGCTAAGGCATAAAAACATCCATGTTGAAAGTGTCCTTACATATATTAATATAAAGTTTGCAGGGTATGGAATAGGCTCATCCTTCCACATCAATGATGGTTCTTTTTTCTCTTTCTTTCTATTGTTATCTTCTTCCAATTTCCTCCTCCCTTATAGATTTGGACTCTCTTATTTTTTTATTAGAAAAAACTCAGTCTGTCTTATGTAAATGTTCCTCAGAATTCTAACCCTATGTAGTATCTTCTTCTGGAACTACAGATCTGCTTTTCAGCTGCCCATGTGGTATCTCTCTCTATGTGGATGTCCTGATGGCAACTTAAACTGAATATACCCAAAGTAAGTACTCGTCCTGTTATTTCTCACAAACTAGATCTCCTGAGATTTTTATTTCTAAGATGGAAAGTCTGAGCTAGTTTTGATTCTTTCTCTCCTGATTCCCTATTATCATTATAATGGGTTGCTCTTATGTCTTCTGCCTTGGCATCTTAATTATTTGTTCTCTCCTTTCCATTCCTTCTACCACCTGTTTACTGAGAGAGACATACCTAGATTTCTGTTATATCCTAACTGGTTCCCTATCTCCAGTCTCCTCCTATTACAATCTACCCAGATTAATCTTCCTACAATCACAGAAGCAATAATTTACTTTCCTTCTCAAAATCTTCCACTGGGAAACTGATTAAATGTAAATGTACTCTTGCCAGCTGAGGTTTTCTACCATGTATCATTGACCTATCTTTTCAGCCCAATTTACCATAGATTCCTTTGACCTCGAGATTGCAAATGAATGGCCCCATAGAGCCAGATCTCGCTTGCACATGTAATTTTGGCCCACACAATGTCTTTATAAATTTTGAATTAGTTGCTAATATTTTACACATTGAAAAGCTTCACATAAAAGTCCTGATTCTGGCTTCTCATGAAAAGTTGCAATATCTGGCAACTTTGGGCCTACAATCCCACATAGCAACAGAGGGCTTCAGCTGGGCAGAGAATGCCGTTTTAAATGGCGAAACCAGCCCCACCAGGTCAGTGTCACTCCATCTGGTACCGGCTCCATCTCTGTAGGCATTTAAATTTATGACGTTTGTTCTATAGTATCCAGTGATCCAGCCAAGGGCATCGTTGCCAAACGCTTAGTATGTCTTTGCTTATGGTATTTCATCATTCTAGAAATACCTTCTCCCTCCATCTTTCTGGACTTTAAGGCCCATTTCAAACATTGCACTTTCAATGTAGCATTCTCTGACTGCACCAGCTGGATGTTACTGCTCTGTTTTGAATCTCTAACCCTCTGTGGCTCTCTCATGGAAATTTCACCACTCTCCACGGCATCATAGTCACGAGCATCCTTGATTTCTCTGTTTCTCAGGGAAGAGGAAGGAGTGGAGAAGTGCTCTTCTCCTCCACTCCTCAGGCTTTTCTGAAGAGTTTTCCTCTGGACCCCTACTTTCCTCCTCCTTCCCACAGTGATGGAGCAGGTCACCCGAGGGAGAAGCAGCAGCCAAGTGGAACATAGCCAGTGTCCACCCCCCTTTCCTCTCAGGCATCTGTCTGTCTACATAGAGAAGATGGCCTCTTTTGCCTGGCAGCAAAGGCCCTTCTTCGACAGAGGCCTGAGGGTGACATTTGTCCAGGTGTCTAGCACAGTATTAGGAGGCCCATTGTTGCTGCAATCTGAGCCAGGATTTCCCATCCAGGTTTTATCAGCAAACACAGCTAATATTTTAATATTCATCTGCTTGAGTCTTTACCTCACAACTGTTTTCAAACTCAAGCAAGGAAAAAGCAGGGTTCTTATTAGTCCCTTCCCAGTCCCAACAATAAGGACTGGCTTATTCTTCTTTGAATTCTCTGTAGCTCCTAGCAAAGTTCATTCCATACATTGACAATTGCCAAAATGAATCAGAAGACATAATCAGCGTGAATAAAATTCATGGAATATTATTTTTCTTATGTTTACGTCTCTATCAACCATTAACTTAAATGTCTCTTTGTAAGATTAACAAAATACAAATTATCCAGTACATAACATAAAATATTTATTTTATATTTACATTTACATTTTTATGTAAATCATTACACATTATATCATATGTGTCTCAAAAAAAAAAAGGAAAAGTAAGAAAAGATCAATCTTATAAGTCAGTGAAGAAAACATCACACCCTCTAGTATTTATCAGCAGTCTTGCAGCTCTCGTTTCTTGCCTTTTTTTGATTTTCTGGTTGTTTCTTGACGAATGGTATTATATTCTAATATGGCCATTTTGGAAAGTCTCTCTAAGTATTGAGGTGGTGCTCCAGTAAGAGGATTGCTAAAACCAGAATCTGTTTTAAAAAAAACAGCTATTAAAATTAGATTACGCACACAAGAATAATGTTCTGTGACGTGAATGTTCATGAGTGAAATATTTGTTCCACAAATGACCATTAAACACTACTCGTTCTTCATACAATACATTTTTTTAGGAGGTGCCAGAGATTGAACCTAGGAGCTTGAGCATGGGAGGCAAGCACTCAACCAAGTGAGCTATATCTGCTCCTACAATACGTTCTTTGAAATAGGCAATCCTGTTTTGCTTACTTTCTAAAATGGCTATGTGATGGCAAGTACCTCAAAAATATTTAGATTAAAAAACTTTAATGTTCATATTGAATCATATAAAATTAAAACCGTGTCTATAGTATGCTTCTAAAACATGAAATAGCAATGGAATTTATTATAAAGAAAAAGGTTCAAGTCTTCATAAATAATACTTTATATGCTTATCAAGTTATTTTCTTCAAATAAGGCAGTTTCTTGCAAATGCTAAATGAAGTAAAGTTGTAAAATTGTAAAGTAAAACAAGTTATTCACTAACTGAAAACAGTATTAATCAAGTTTCTAATATAGAGTGGTGATAATAATAATAGACAACATTTATTGAATAGTCCCTCTGTGTCAAGTGCTCTATATCTATTTCATTCAAACAACAACACTATGAAATAGGTAACTAGAACTATCTTGGATTAAAAATTAAAAATATTTAGGGAGGGTAAGTAACTTGTCAAAGGGCACATACCTAGTAACTGTCAAAAGCAGGATTTGAGCCCAGATCCATCAAACTTTAAGTTCCCATGTAATCATTACATATTGCCCCTAAATATGTAAATATATAAATATATAAAAAATACTTCTACTTTTAAATATATAACATTTTGATAACATATATGTTTATCCAAATTCCTTTAAAATAGTATTATTTAAGTTCACTTAAAATAGTTTCAAATGTCATAAAAACTATCTTCAATTCTTCAGTGTGGTTGTTTTTTGTTTTTGTTTCATTTTGTTTGGTTTGAGGGTGTAACATGAGCAGGAAGTTCAGAGAGAGAGAATAGAGGGGAAGCGTATAATTAGGACTTGGGCTTTTGGCATTACAAAGGATCCAACATTTTGAAAGACCATCTGGCTACAATATAGGTAGATTCTAGCCATTAGCAAATCTCAAAAAACCTCAAAGAATTGGCATCATACACATCAATGCAATTAAGTTGGAAGACTGTAACAATAGGATAAATTTAAAATTCCAAAATACTTAGAAATTTACACATTTATTCTAAATTATTCATGAGTTAAAGAAATCACAGATTGTGGGAAGATGGCAAAGGACTAACAGGCAGAGCTGAATGCACACACACACACATACACACACACAAAGGAGAAAGAGCCAAAAGCTGTCTGAGAGACTTGCTTTGGGGGTCAGCAAACCAGGAAAGTGAGGGACAGAGAAACAAAGCTGAAATGACAAACGTGAATTACCAAGCCCCCTTGGTGGCAGGGACGGGCTCCCCTCTCCCACTCCCAAGATATTAAGCTGGGATAAAACACCTTGCTCATTGCAGCCAAGTGAGAAGGGAACAGGCATCTTCCTCCCTGTCAGCTGTTTCAAGGGAAAAGGGAGGGGAAGACGGAGTACTTTTCTTCAATGAATTGGGCCAGCAGAGCCTGCTTTGAATCTCTGATCTGGGGATTCAACACAGGAACACAGGAGAGCCAAGAATGAAATACCTTGTAGAAAGGTGCGTTGACTAGCTCCATCTGTTGGCCGGTATGGAAACTGCATGGAAAAAAATTCATGCTCTCTGTATCCAACCCCTGGGAGAAAATCTGCACCCCCACTAGTGAGTCCCTGGCCTGATTTTGAAAACTTAAGCTGGGCGATTTGAAAGACTGAGAATAAGTTGAACCAAATATCAAAGAAGAGTTGTGAAAAAAACAATAGGCAAGAGAGAGAAATTAGCCATCAGAGTAAATTTACCAACAAATTCAGATGCCTAGACATCAGCAAAAAATTACAAGCCATATAAGGAAACAGGAAGAGATGGCCAAGCCAAGAGAACAAACCAAATATCCTAAAGAGATACAAGACTTAATACTATTAATCAGTGATAATCACACAACTCTCCTAAGTCACGTCAAAGAATTAAAGAAAATATGACTAAAGAAATATAGGCTATTAAGAAGACACTGGGAGAGCATAAAGAACAATCTGAAAGCCTGCAAAGAAAAGTAACAGACCTTATGGGGATGAAAGACACAATGGATGAGATTAAAAATACAACAGAGGCACATAAGAGCAGATTTGAATTGCTTGAAGACAGAATTAGTGATTTTGAAGACAGAACATCTGAACTGGAAAAGACGGGAGAACAGAAAGAGAAGAAAATGGAAAAAATGGAACAGAGTCTCAGGGAATTGAATGACAACATGAAATGCACAAACATTCACGTTATTGGTGTCCCAGAAGGAGAAGAGAATGGAAAAGGGGCAGAAAGAATATTTGAGGAAATAATGACTGAAAGCTTCCCAACCCTCATGAAGGACACAAAGATCGATATCCAAGAAGGACATCAGGGAAGCAGATGTGGCTCAATTGATAGGACTCCCGTTTACCATATGGGAGGCCCCGGGTTCGATTCCCGGGGCCTCCTGGTGAGAGTAAGCCAGCCCGCGCGGCACGGTGAGCTGACGCAGCAAGACCTTGCAACAAAGGGAGACAAGCAGACACATAAAAACGCACAGCAAATGGACACAGCAAGCACAAGCAGCAAGGGGGGGATAAATAAATAAATCAATCTTTTAAAAAAAAAGGACAACACACCCCAAACAAAATAAATCCAAATAGCCTACTCCGAGACATCTACTATTCAGAATAACAAATATCAGAGATAAAGAGAGGATTCTGAAAGCAACAAGAGAAAAGCAAAGCATCATATACAAGGGAAACATGATAAGATTAAGTGTGGACCTTGCATTAGAAACCATGGAGGAGAGAAGAAAGTGGTATGATGTATTTAAGGTACTGAAAGAGAAAAACTGCCAGCCAAGAATTCTGTATCCAGCAAAGCTGTCCTTCAAAAATGAGGGTGAGTTCAAAGTCTTCACAGACAAACAAAAACTGATAGAATATGTTACCAAAAGACCAGATTTGCAAGAGATACTAAAGGGGGTGTCACAGCCTAAAGAAAAAAAACAAGGGTGAGAGATTTAGAGAGGAGTTTAGAAATGATGACTATTAGGAAGGGTAAACTAAAGGATAAGAGGACAGACAATAGAACATATGACAACAGATAGCTGAAGGGCAAAATGGATGAAGTAAGTAATGCCTTTACAGTAATAACATTAAATTTCCCCATCAAAAGACACAGACTGATAGAATGGATAAAATATATGAGCCATCTCTATGTTGTCTATAAGAGACCCACCTCAGACCTGAGGACACAACCAGGTTAAAAGTAAAAGGTTGGAAAAAGGTATTCTGTGCAAATAGTAACCAAAAAAGAGCTGGAGTAGACCAGATAAATGTAAAATAACAGCATTATATTATATGAACGATA
This sequence comes from Cabassous unicinctus, assembly GCA_029593785.1. Classification (NCBI taxonomy): domain Eukaryota; kingdom Metazoa; phylum Chordata; class Mammalia; order Cingulata; family Chlamyphoridae; genus Cabassous; species Cabassous unicinctus. The sequence continues at coordinate 17,282 of JAQZBX010006528.1, read as the reverse complement.
ATTACTCAGTGCAACTGGCAAATTATTCCTGTGATCAGTATTCTGTAATTTTTTTCATACAAAATAAACACTTGCTTTTAATTGAGGAGGGCTGGAGAAGAGATATATTTTTGGATACTTCATTTTTCTTTAACCCTTTCTAATTCATACTCTTTAATTAAAATAATATATCTGGATCAATAATGATTTAGCATGACTACTGTTGAACAAGATTTTGAGTTTTTCTGCCTCATAAAATTTTGAATTGGCAAATTGTTATCTGCTGTAATTCATTTTAACAAGATGTGAAGAATTCCCAAATAGGAATTTGATTATCTAGAAAGAATTAAGGCCTAAATGAAAATTAAATAACTAAACCAATAATTAATTTCATTCTTAGAGATTATAATGTCCAACAGTTAGACCTATAATATAAAAATTACAATTACGTTATAATTAATTTCTATTATATTTAAATTACTATTTACATTTATAAATGTTTGTTGCTATGCTATTTCTTTATAATTAATTATATTAAATCTAACCTGGCCTTGCACTCTCCTTTAAAATTTGTCATTTCTTTCAATCTATTTTTCTATTCATTTTACAATTTTACAATAAAGGACTTTTTAACAGCTGAAAACAAAAAGCCATTGATATACGCTTTGGATAGATCATGTGGTATGTGAATATATCTCAATAAAACTGCTTAAAAAACAAATAAATAATTGTGCAAGAATAGCCAGAAATAGCAGCTATGCACAGCAGGAGAAACAGATTGAATTTTCTTGTTTGTTTGTCTGTTTTTTGTTTATTATTATTATTGAAATAACGAAAATGCTTTAATAATGATTGAAGTGATAAACGCACAACTATGTGATTATACCAAATACCACTGATTGTACACTTTGGATAAAGTGTATGCTTTATTAATATGTATTAATAAAAATTGATTTGTTTAAAAAAAAAGAAAGAAATCACAATGGATATTAAAAATACTTGTAACTAAATGGTAAAGAAAATACCACAAAATTTGTGCAATGCAGCAAAAGTGTACTTAAAGAGATTTATACCCATAAATTCCTAAGTTTCAAAGAAAGAAAGGGTGAAAATGAATAAGCTAGGTAGAACATATAAGAAGTTAGGAGCAAATAAATCCAAAGAACATGGAAGGAAAATGTCAATACAGGAAAGAGGAGAAATCAATGAGGTAGATAACAAAATTACAAAGAGAAGATGAAAAAAGACTAAAGTTCTGCATTGAAAGACTAATAAAAAAGGAAAACCTCTGGTAAAAAAGAGAAGACACAAATAATTAGTTGGTGAAAAGGACAGAAGTACAAATAGAGCAAAGACTAAACTTTATGCCAATAAATTTTAAAACTTAGGCAAAATACAAAAAAAATTCTAGAAATTATAACTTATCAAAACTAATTCAAGAGGAACTAGAAAGCCTTAAGCGTCCTTAAGCGTAATTAAATGATTGAACCTATATTAAAAGATTCCCCCAAAGAAAGCATGTGACCTGAATGATTTTACAAATGAATGCCATCAGACTTTCAAAGAAGAGATCATTCTAACTGTGAGTCATAACCTTCAGAGCATTTTTCAAAAGTGTGAACACTTCCCAATTCATTCCATGAGGCCATTATAATCTTGACACTGAATCCAAACAAGGTGTAACCGTTGGGGAATTTGATGTAATTATGAATTCCAAAAATATAATTGGATCATGCCTGTAATCTGATCTGTTAATCTGGGCATGATTGAATTATGATTAGGGCGTTGACTGGGCCATGTCAGTCAGTAGGGCGTTGAGCCCCACCCCCTGGTGGGTGGGGAATTGAATATAAAAGGCAAGGCAAAGAACAGA